>JAXBDA010001394.1:18701-55627 GCA_036023075.1 Gaultheria prostrata | reverse complement strand
GAGGGTCTGTCCATTTTTCTTTGTTGTCTTTTTCGGCCTTCTCTTGAACGTTGGTTGCTTCGAGCCTTCCTCCAATGACTTGAAAACCTCAATTTGGACTTGGGAAGGAATCATCTCGGCCTTGAATTTACTTGGGTGCCTCCGGGTACTTCCGGATATAATCGGGGATTATTTGAAGCTTTGGACACGCCTTTTAGCTCATATTTTCTGAAACTCATCAAAAACACAACTCGCGCAAAATCAATCGAATAAAAGCACAAAATGCACGTGTGTGTGATCAAGACGAGCGAGATAAGCCCGGAAAAATACAATATTTGGGGCTTATCACACAGGTCACCCCGGTTGGAGGTGGGTGCCATGCAGGTGGTGTGTGGCGGACGGTGCATCTAGGTGTGAATGCGGGCACTCCGGTCAGAGGGTGCAGCACTCCGGTGTAGGGTTGCGGACATCTTGGATGGAAGTGTGAGCAAGTTCAGACTGACACAGGACTTTGGTTCAGGGGGTGCAATCTGGACATACGGAGGTCAGGATTGTGTACCACACATAGTGTGGAGGGGGTGATTGTTGAAAACTCCTCCCTATGTGTGAAAGGAGATAAAAGGGCAGCCCATGTGTAGCATGTGTGGCAGCCTTTGTAGACTTCTCCTACCCATCACAAGGATTTGGAAATCCCACGCATGAAGAGCTTTAATTGTTCTTGGCAGCTTGTTCCTCCATTTGCTGTATATAAACCCCATGTCTCTAATTGTTAAGGTGGTGAAGAGAAATGTAGAGATGGTGAGGTAGAGAGATCGGGCAGCACTTCTGGTGCTATGGGGATACACTGTGAAGGTAAAGAAAAATACTAATGAGCGTGTAACCCATGAGATTTGGGGCTCATGGACACCAGGTGAGCGAGGAAGTGTGTATAACTTCAGGGCTCGGGTATTGGTGTCGAGTTGGGTATTTTTTGTGTCTCACAATTATTGTATTCTCTCTAGTGTTCATATAATGAAGTGTCTCTCTCCCGTGGACTAGGCTGGTTTTGGGCTGAACCACGTTAATCTCTTGTGTCACTCTTATTTTTCCTTTGTGTTAATACTTGTTTAGTATCGAATCTCATGAATATGTGTGTGTTGTGGGTATCACCAAAATTCCGCTAAAATCCCAACATGAAATCATTTTCTCGTAGTAGAAATCAATTAAAAGCAGGCACACTAGTGGAAATTGAAACATGTGAATCATGCATGATTTGTATCTGTTTGAATTTGTCCATTAAGAGCATCCACATTTAGGGGGTGTTTGGGAGCCTACTTTTCAGCTTTTCATTTTTGGCTTTTTGGCTTTTTGGCTTTTTGGATTTTTGGATTATGGCCAGAATGAGTTTTGAATTTGGTAGGAGTGTTTGGGAGATATGTGCAGAATGAGTTTTGTAAAAGTTGTAGTGTTTGGGAGAATAATGAAGAAAATGAGTTATGAATTGGATATTTACCATTTTGCCCTTGTTTCTTTATTGTGGTACTAAAAATGTGTGAATATTATTTTAGCAACTTTTTTTTTTAATTTATATTGGGAGAGCCTCAATTTTTACTCAGCCATTTCTCATTTATGAAATCTGGTGGACTTGATAAAAAAAAGAAAAGAAATCTGGTGGATGCAACTAGGAGAGAGAGAGACTCTTTCTCCTTCTCTATCCTCTCTTTTCTCTCTCTCCATTTACAGAGCCCAACAAAAACCATTTCTTCAATTCATGCAATCTGGTAAGACACAAAACCCATTCCTTCATTTTATGTTTCCCTCGATACACGTTCAATTTTTGCCCAAATTCCTCAAATCAGCTCTTGATTTCTGGGTTCCTCCTTTTTCTATGTTTTCCGTTGAATATGAAATTTCTGTAATTTTTTAGAGTCGGATTAGCTCAAGGCAACCCTCAATTTTTTGGAGAAGATTACCTCAACAATTGATGAACGTGAGCGATCTGAATGATTTCCGATGAGATGGAGCAGCGACGAGAAGATTGGCGACCGGCTCTCCTCTCTGGTTCGTGTGTATGGAAGAGGATAGAGAGAGAAACGTGCGGGGGTAGATGAGGGAGAGATAAATGAGAGGAGAGTCAGAAAAACGAGAATGGAAAATGGGAATGAGAAAAGGAAGGGTAGGGGGGTTTCTCAGATTATGCTCCAAACGCTCAAAATGGAAAATGCATTTTCTGGAATGAGTTTTGGGAATTTGGTTCCCAAACAGCCAAAATGGCAAACCAAGAATGGGAAAATGTAAAACTCAGTCGACCAAACACCCCCTTAAACTCTTCAAAAAAAATTGTTATATGACAAAAAGTGTTATAAGTGGGATTCAGAAATTGTATGTTAGAGGGTTGTTAGGTAGTGACTGAAAAAAAAAGGTTCATTTGACAATTTTAGGAGTTTTTTTTAGAGTTTGTTAGAGGGAAAAAAAATTAAAATGGGACCCACCCAAATGTGTTTTTCCTCTCTCTCTCTTCTTTTCTCTCCCTCTTCATGCGCTTCCTGACAAAACATGGCTCCTCTCTCTCTCTCTCTCTCTCTCTCTCTCTCTCTCTCTCTCTCTCTCTCTCTCTCCATGCAGGTGGAGAGGAGTTAGCTTCCGACACAAAATTAGTTCCCTAGCCCACTCCTTAACCTGGTCAAATGGAGAGGAAAAATGAAGACTTTGGGTTGTTTTCTAACAGAGTCAGAAAAATCTGACTCCAAAATTGGGCCTAAATGGCTCAAATACGAATGCCCTAAACACCTATCAATATCCAAAAGCAGCACTAAAGACTAATCCAAACATAGTGAAGTGGGAAAGTTCAGCTTTTTCGGTGTTTTATTCACGGATTGGCTTAATTTTCAAATCAAAATGGAGTTGTCAACTTAGAAAACCTTTAGTGACAAATAAAAATTGTTAGTACTATAAACATTTAAACATGCTCATTGGAGCGGGGCCACATTGTTAGTACGTAGGTCCACATTGTGGTCTTCAGAATTGAATTATAAACAACGATTGGAAACAATTGAATACGTAATCAATTTTGTAATCAATTATAGAGCACAATCAATTGGGTAATCAATCAAGATGGTCTTTAAAATTGAGTAAACAAAAACGGTTGGGAACAATTGAATATGTGATTAATTATGTAATCAATTATACAATGCAATAAGATAGAAAAAAAATTGCGACATCGATTGCTCAATCAAATTGGGTATAGTAGAGTATTTGAATTGGCCTACTATTGCCCAGAGAGAGTTTCTCTCTCTAAAAATTAGATCTCCCTAGGGTTTTTCCCTCTTCTGTCGGCTCCCTTCTTGTCTGGCGCCTCTCCCCCTTCCTTTGTTTGTGTCCACCTCCCTCCCTTTCTCCTCTCTTTTCGCTGTTCGTTTTGGGGGTGGGGGTGGGGGTGGGGCTGTCGCTTCCGCGTCCCACCCCTGCCGATTTCATCCCTTCGCCGACCACCCGTTTTCAACCCATTGCCGGTTTTCTTCCTTTAACCTTTGCCTCCTTTCAGCCCTCCTCCACCACAATCCTCCATTAATTACCCTCTCGCTCCGCTCCCTTTCCAGCCTTTACCCATCGCTTTTCACCATCTCTGCTCTAGGCCCTCCATCTTCCTCCATTGACCGTTACCCACTCGATCCGCCCTCTTTTCTGCCAGTACTCGTCGCCTTCCACCATCTCTGCTCCAGACCCACCATCTTCTTCTCCAAGGTATGGTTTCTTGGAAGATTATCTGACATCGGGTTGAATCCGGGTGCCCCCCCCCCCGTTGCAATAAGTACTCTAATCCGTAGGTGGCCAGATCTCGGAATTTGGTTCTCATCCGGGGAAGCAGCTTTTCGTCAACTCGGTGCTTCTGGTTCAACCAGCTTTTCATGGGGTGGTAATTATAGTATTCCCTCCGTCCCAAATTGTTGGACCCTCTTTCCATTTTGGGATGTCCCAAAATATGTCTCATTTCTAAAAATATCTATCAAAACAGGGTTACTTTCCAGTTTTACCCTTTAAAAATACTTTTCCCATCACGATTGGTTTGTCCATTATCTTTTATTTTATATCGGTATTCATGATTTTGAAAACTTTGTATAATAAAACTAATTGATATTTATCAAACAAGATCCATATTGTATGTGTTTCGAGTTTCATATAAAAAATCAGCCCCACAAAATTGGCCACGTTAATATCGACTGGACTTAGGGGCAAAACAGAAAAGGCAATACAAAGTTTTCACACCCTTAATAAGTTGGATTCCCCAAAAGGGTCTAACAAATTGGGACGGAGGGAGTATTTGGTCATACATCGTTCAAACAATCTTTAAAATAGTAAAACAATACCTTAGGTTTGACTTTTTATTACATCAAAAATGTAACTTTTTCAAAATGGTAAAAGGATAGTTTCGGTTCGATTTCGATTGTATGTGCAACAGACCGAATGAGACCGGACCGAGCCGAACTAGTACCCTTACATTTCATTAATTTCAGTCCTAAACATTAATTTGTTTAGCTAGGAGTATTTTGCTTTAAACGTGCCCAACCACAGGCGGCTCCACATGAGCCTTTTGGGTTGTCAATTGACCACCCAAGATTTTTGTTTTTCCCTTAAAAAACATGTAATATTTTTAGTTTTCTTTGAGTTGAAGCCTTCTTGAACACCCTACGCATAAATCATTGAACATCTAACCCAAAATTTTTGAACTAGCCCAAAAAAATCAACCCACAAACCAATTGAATGTAAACAACCAAATTAAAAGCCATATGCAATTCCATAGCTTCTCATAGATGTTAATTGAACAACCTAAATTCTTTTATATTCTATTGTACATGTAATAATTTTATCCCGTGTTTGTACACTTAGTCCTACACTGTAAACATCCATCAATTCAGGAAATTCACAATTTAACACATATTGTATAAGCTCAAACCAAAAGGCACATACTCTTACTGATAAAAAAATAAAAAATAAAAAAAACTAGAGACAAAAAAGTATCTATTGGCATCGATATCGTTCTCTGCCTTTTCTCTGAATAACAATCAACTCTATATTTCCAAAAATAAGAACATATGTCAAAAAAAAAATCCATGGGAACCTATACGCCAAACAACTTTCTACAATAAAAACTATAGTAATATTCTTATGTGTCGATTTAATTTTTCTTTGCCTAAAATATAGAATTCGCCGAGAAAACAGGGTAATGCTACTATGCGCAACCCTCTAAAATTACTCAATATGAGATTTTGTGACTCAAAATATGAGATTTTTTTGCTCAAAATATGAGATTTTGTGGCTGGAGATATGAAATGGATATGGTATGCACACTCATACGGATGTCCACAAAATCTCATATATGTCCACAAAATCTCATATTTGGAGCCACACAATCTCATATTAGATCCATGCGGACTTTGCTACAGTGCGTGCGGACTTGCGGACCTCATATTTGGAGCCACAAAATCTCATATTTGGTGTCACAAAATCTGATATTTTGAGTCACAAAATCTCATATTTGGTGCCACAAAATCTCATATTTGATGCCACAAAATCTCATATTTTGGAGCCACAAAATCTCAAATCTCATATTTGGTGCCACAAAATCTCATATTTTGAGTCACAAAATCTCATATTTGGTGCCACAAAATCTCATATAGTCAATGGTCAAAGGTGGCACAAATTCCTACACATCATACGTGGCGCAATCTCGGTCGTCCATCCGTATGGGGTGCATACCGTATGCCATATCATATTTGGAGCCACAAAATCTCATATTTGGTGCCACAAAATCTCATATTATCTCATATTTGGTGCCACAAAACTCATATTGAAAGCCACAAAATCTCATATGGGGTGCGCATAGTAGCATTACCCCAGAAGACATGCAATTGTGACATCGTACGCATTCTCCTATTATTTGGTGGCATTATTCACACCAATATACTCCATAAAAATTTGTGTATGTATACGACTAGTTTTTTTTAAACAGCCAAAAAAGATACTCCCTCTGTCCCAATTTGTTTGCTCACTATGAAACTACGTGCAATTTTCAAACTAAAAATTAATGTATTTATCAAAATAATTTTTGAATTTTTTTTGTATCGTATTAAAGTTTTCAATGAGATCTATCAAACAAGATCCATATTGATTAGAAAATTATTTTTGCAAGTACATTATTTTTTAGTTTGAAAATCGCACGTAGTTTCGTAGTGAGCAAACAAATTGGGACGGAGGGAGTATTTTATTAATCTTTGGAAACACATTACAAAGATTAAAAGGACCAAAGCAAAAGGTATCACAACGCGGGAAGACATCCCAACTAGGTTGGCATCCCAATTTGTGTATGTATATAACTAATTAATAGACCTAGTAGAATTAAGATAATTTTTGAACACCTTGTTCAAAATTTCTGGAGCCGCCACTGTGCACAACCAAGAAGCAAGCCATTAAAATCCTATATTGCACAACGCCATGTGGTACACCTCACAGGGCTGAATGATTACCCAAACTCAACTAATATGAGTATCACTAAGCACATAGAATGGCGATAAGGGGCCATAAGTCTTATTGGAACAAATTGGTCATGGTTAATAAGGACTAATTATTGCTTACTGTCAGAATGCCATCTGGCATTGAAAGGTGGTACTTTTCACAAATAAAATATCGTCACTATACTATGCAAGTCGAGTCCAAATTTGTTCACCCTCGCCTAAAGAGGGTGAACAAAACCCTTCTAGCTCCGGTCTCGATGTCAATGATCGGAACCGTTCATGTTGTTCAGAAAGATTTTCTAGGAGGCCATGCAAAAATTCAGCTAAATTGGACCGCAGAAAGTGGTTGAGTTTTGAGCTTAAAATGTCTATTTTTTGTTCTTTAAACCCATTCAAGAAAAATCTGAGTTTTTGAGCTCAAACCTCAACCACTTTTCACCGTTGGTATTAGCTGAATTTTTGCATGCCCTCCTAAAAAATCTTTCTGAACAACATGAACGGTTCCGATCATTGACGTCGACACCGGAGCTAGGAGGGTTTTGTTCACCCTCTTTGGGCGAGGGTGAACAAATTTGGACTCTATGCAAGTCATTCTCTGTCTCTCAACAAGTGAAAGATAATTCTCCTAACCAGACAATTTGGCGTAGCGTCAACAGTTTGGAGTATCACGTATGTCACATGATACTCTTGGACTGCTGAATAAGTACTCACTAATAAGAGCAATGCAGCATGCAATTAAATTAAGGATCACTAATTGTTGGAAAAACATTTTGTATATAATATTTATTTAAAGTGTGAATAGAAATTGATTTGATTTGGAGTTGCATCTTTTCATTGACACATGTTCGCTGTGGATAGACGCGTCCTTTCGTGAACAAATGTCTCTTCTGTCTAATGATTATTCGTAAAGTCACCAGTTAGCCTATATATATAGCCCAAGGATCCAGTCAGGACTCCCTGACGGATCCTTAGGTCCACACCTCCCACTTCCCGGCCAAATGGTCGGGATCCGAGCCGTTAAATGTGTTTAAAACGTGTTTTTAAGGGTCCCAGCGAGAAATCATCAAAAAAAAATACCGGGACGGGCTTGATCCGAGCAGTTTTTCATAAAAACTGTATATAGTTCGGATCCCAACCATTTGGCCGGGAAGTGGGAGGTGCGGACCTAAGATAGGTCCGGACTCCCTGACCGGAACCGGACTCTATATATATATAAGGATCACTAATTGTTGGAAAAACATTTTGTATATAATATTTATTTAAAGTGTGAATAGAAATTGATTTGATTTGGAGTTGCATCTTTTCATTGACACATGTTCGCTGTGGATAGACGCGTCCTTTCATGAACAAATGCGTCTCTTCTGTCTAATGATTATTCGTAAAGTCACCAGTTAGCCTATATATATATAGCATTCTTCATTCATTTTAAGGAGTTGTTTTTCCTACACTTTCATTGAGTTGAAGCCTTTCATTGGAGAGAGTACAGACACAAGTTTAGTTCAACAGACCCATCAATTGTAGTGTTGCTTCTGTGGGGAGTTCGATCAAGTAGTGCTAGGAGATAGATGTTCATGCAAATCGTAAGCACCGTAGCGGAGGGAAATCTGTTTTAAGTACAGAGTGCAACACTCGTCTTGATCACCATTTCATTCTCATTAATTTCTATATTTTGCGTTTCAATTTTATTATATTCATATTTTTCATTTTTATCACCAAAAGCAAACATACTTTCTAACATTAATTAGTGACACACAGGAGAAGGCACAGGCCACATAAATGACAAAAGGAAAGGAGCTTTGCTTACCATAGTTTCTTGGCTACATTTGTTCCCCAAACTCGGCTCTTGTGAACTGAAATCTTCATTACAATGCATCATTTTTACTACTACATCAACTATGCACTCTATTTATGCAGCTTCAACTTTGAGCATTTTCAGAAGAACCGTCAAAGCCAACTTCATAATACTTTTCTATCGTGGAGAGAGAGAAAAGAGTGTCGTGGCCTTGCTAGTCCTACCGAAAACCCCGAATTGGCCAACCTGCTCCGTCATTTGCAGGATTTACTGCAATTGGCTTCATAACACAGTATCCGGTTCTTGAACAGGAACCCATCACGCCTCGCTTAATTTCACTCCCACCATTTATATCCCTTGCAAATTTTCTCCTCTCCAATTCATGCCTTTCGGCTCTCTTCCTCAGATTTTGCTTCTTAATCACAGAGCTCCACTTCTCTGTACAAGTGTAGCTACCCACAGGAACCGGAATGGCCTCAAGACCCATCAATTTGGCTACCACCCCTGGCTTGCACCAAACCACACGCTCCCCTGCTACTATCGGTGGAAAACACGGAGTTTTCCTTCGTCCAGAATTTAAACCCTCTTTTATCATGATGTTCTTTCTTAACCCAGGGTTGCCGCAAAACGACTTTCTGCTCCCGGCGGTGCTTAAAGGAGGCAGATTTCGAAATGAAGATCGATACATGGCGTCCTTTCCATCGAGAGAGAACCTAGGGTACTGATTCAATGCATTCCTCGCCGATCGTAGAATATCGGAATTGTCCATGCACGACATCCGACGCTGCTCCATGTCAGCACTGTACTCATCTGCCTTTGCTTTTCTTGCCATCTTCTCTTCAAATTCTAACTGCAAGATCATCTCCTCCAAAGTAGTCCTGGTTTCTTCCCCTGGTGTCTTGTTATCGATGAAAGGGGAATTGGAAACAGACTGGATTGCTATGCAGGAGTAATCAACACCGTCGGTTTTGCGTTGGTCGAGAATGGATGTCGAGCCGTCGCCATTGCAAGAGCTCCTAAAGCCTTTCCTCATCTTGGCTCCTAGAGAGTTTTTTAGGAGGAAGAAGGAAAAGTCCTTCATTGGGTTGAGCACATAGAGAAGAACATAAGGGAAGGAGGGAGGGGGTGGTTTGAATTCTTGAAGGGGAATTGAGAGAGTTAAAGAGCAGAAGATGGGTGTTGGAGAATTTATGAAACTTGAGTGAAGTGAATAGGGAGCGGTGTGAATTTTGTTTGTTGAAAGGGACTTAATAACACTCACATGAATGAACAAAAGCTTCACAAGATTTCCCTCTCGCCTCTCTGCAAAAGTACTAAAAGGTGAACACATTAATCCCACACCCTCCTACATGAAAAAATATGAAGTGCCAAAAAAAATATAAAAAAAAAAACCTAATCAAATTACAAAAGACACCCTTCCCTTCCGTAATCTAGCAATATTCCAGGCTCAACCGCTCCGCGAAAGTTCATAGCGGATTATGGTACCTTCTATCACCGGACTAAGTCAGGCTGCGATTAACCCAGTTGGGGATTCTCTGTAGTGGCGGCTCCAGTCTCGCACCCTTGACCAACATCCTACCTCGGTGGAACCGGAGCGATTCACTCCGAATGAGGATATGGTTTACCCCTTGGGCATATTAAGTAAAGGTTAAGATACTCTAGTCCTACCCAATTTCAAAACTGACAAGTAGGAAACGCATGGATAGGTTCCTCATCAATAGCGTCCACAGACGGTTAGGTCTAACACGGTTAAATCTTTGCAGTAACATTTAAACTAGAAAACTAGCTAACCCAATCAAACCTGAACCAATGAATGCGCACTGCTTCAGGGCAGGAACAAAAATTACAGAACCAAGTCCCTCAACGAGTTTTTAGATACCTGAAGGGTAGCACGATGATATCAACTTAGCAGCACGTAGGAACATTTCTCATGAAATCGTAACTCCTATTTGGAAGAAAATATCTCGGACAACACGACAATCTATTAAGTTCGTGAGGACACAAAACCTTCATCCAGATGCTTTCAGCAAGAAATGGATCCATTGCAAATGTAAGCAGTTCATTTGAAAATAATTGACATGTTCAGCAGCCTCATCCATGAAAAAGATTCTTCAACATGCCACTCCATTATACAATGCTCCATTATACAATGCTTCTATCACCCAAAAAGATGAAAAGTGAAAAAATTATGACTCTGATATAGGATCTAGATTGAATATCACTTCCCAAAAAGTAAATACTATTCCATAACGGCTAGCATTTGGGTTTCTAATTTCACCCTTGCCTGTGTGCACATCTTGGTGGCACCAACCCATATCCTGACGTCAAATACGATTTACAATAATAAGGTAGCAGTAAAAATGCCATGGTTGGTGTGGGTGATTTTTTTTTTTTCCTTCATTATTTTTGGTGGAAAAGAGAGATCATGCGGGAGCGAAAGTGTCACCCTCACAAGAGAAACAGGACACATGACTATTACAGTTTAAGCGGGAGAACATATAAATCTACATACAAGATGGAACAGGAAAACTACATCTGAGAGAAGACGTTCAGACAGACTTAACCATCTGGAGCCTCTGGAGCCTTAACAAATCGACCTTTCACTCGCTTCCTAGTGTCTGCTCTGGCCTTCCTTGACTCGTACCGGATGTGCTTATCATATCTATTTATGACGCAAGAAGTTACAAAATGAAATCTTTAGTAAAACAGTCGATCAAATGGAACATGGTAAAATAGAAACAATGGCACTACATACCTTCGGGTCTTCTTCTTTTCCTTGTAGCGTAGCATGGCATGGCCTCTGTTTTGCGCAAGCAGCTCCACGTCAGCCTTCGTTAATGCTGTTATTCTTGTGGTCTCATCTCTCATCAGAACAGACTGGTCCGTAAATTGGATTTCTTGTAGGTAGCATTTTGAGTTACCAAAGGCTGAACGTGACGAGGGTCTTGCTATAGGTAAATTGTTGCTCTCTGATGTTCCAGGCCCCTGGCTTGCCGTTGCACTATTTGGGTTATGCTGCATCATTGATTAAAACATGAATACTTGCCTTCCCAGTACATTAGATTGTTAAGAGATTGAAAAAGTATCGAATCAAACAATTACACACTAGATATGAATATGATGCAGTACTAATATCCATATTTTCACCTAGTCTAAGCTAAGACAATTTGCTGTCATGGTACAATTCCATCCCCTTATTTGAAAATAAGAAACACAAGGAGGGAAGGGGAACAATCCAGCTGGCTGCTTCTAATCCCAAACCCAGGGCAAAGTCATCCTACAGACCTTCTAAGTATTAAGTTGATTTTTAAGTTTGTCACATATGGAATTATGAATAGCCATGAATAGCCAAATCAAAAGCGCACTCGTTCCCACGACAACAATACCAATATCAGCATCCCTCAAAAATAAATCTGAGAAAAACAACGAAAGCTTACAAAGAACAACACAATCCCAAAGGCAATTACATATATTTAGTCGAATGCGATAAACTTTGAAGAATCAGATATTGATGATCAAAAGGCTTACATTGAATGTCGAGGTATCCTCATGCGCCGTGGAGGAATTCACCCCAAAGATATCTCCACAAACATTTGTAGTTGCCAAGGATGCTTCTTTCAAGAGTTCACTATAACTTTTCAACATAAACCCTGAATCGTTTGCAGCATATCCTACTTCCAATTGTCCCGGTTCTTCAGAACTCCTCAACCGCCCTAAGTTGAAATCCCATATCTGCAAAGGCAAAGTAACAACGAGTCAGTAGATTATTTACTTCAAAATATGATAATGAAGTAAAAAAGGAAGCAGAAACAACTAACAAGAGGAATAAAGCAGAAACGAAGTAAGTTGAGAGAACATAGAAGAAATTCAGGTATAGGATTTTCATTATCCACATACTCACAATTAGTACACAGCAAGTTTGGAATTCAGAATCCATTAAGAAGCAATCCCATTAAAATCTAAACGATTTCCCTAACCATGAAAACAAAATATGCATCGCTTCCACTGCTCCAACCGTAGAATGAAGTGTTCAATCACATGTATATGGAGATCGCATAAGGCCAAAATTCCCCAGCATATACATGAGGTGTGGAAAAAGGAATTAATATCTATTGGTTATTTATTTATTTTTATTTGAGGAATCGAATCTGTTAATTAAGGAAGCAATTGTTTATTTTATTTTGGAAACACGTTTATTTCAAGTTTGAAAACATTGTGGTTAGCCTATAAATACTAGGCTTTTTACCTTCATTAGGTACTTTTGATATTAAGAATAAAGAGAACTGATTGATTATTAGGGTTTTCTTTTATTTCAGTTCATCTGCTTTTTATCCTCAAACTGATGGCCAAACCGGAGTTATTAATGAGTGGAAATTTGTTCACCCTCACCTAATGAGGGTGAACAAATTTGCACTCTTAATGATCATAGCTTAGCTTCGAAGTTTGGTAGGTGATAAGTTAGGGAACTGGGACTTGCTACTTCCTACTGCAGAATTTGCTTATAACAATTCAGTCAACAGGTCTACGGGTAAGAGCCCACTTGAGATAGCCCATGGCTTTACTCCTCGACAGCCTATTGATTTTCTCCCTGTGCCACCCGAGTTTCCCCCTTCTAATCATTTGCCCAACACATTCGTGACCTACATGCTGATATTAGGCGTAAAATTGCTCTAAGTAATGAAAACTATAAACTTGTTGCTGATGTTTACTGTAGGAATCAAGAATTTAATGAGAGTGACAATGTCATGGCGTGTGTTCGTCCATAGCATTACCCAAAAAAATCTTTTAAGAAATTGCATGCCCGAGCCATTGGACCCCGTCGTTTTATTCGTAGACTTGAACCTATGCATATTTAATTGAGTTCCCATCTAATACAAGCATTAGTCCTCTTTTCAATGTGGAAGATTTGTTTCCTTACCGAGGCACTTTTGAGCCCTCCTATAGTGCATGCAAGTGTTTCTGCAGGGCGAATGCCTACTCCATCTATCCTAGTACCTCCCCGCTGTTTGCCGTAGGTTGACCAGGTGGGGGACGTGCTTGAGGATGAGATTATAGGGTCATGTCACGGTGGCTTCCAGAGGTATCTAATAAAGTGGAGAGATCGTCCAGTCTCTGATGCTACTTAGGTTCTAGAAGAGGAGTTACGCCGTATTGCTCCAGATATCCTAGAGCAGTACCACACACTCGCAACTCTATGGAGTCAAGTTCTTTTCAGCTGGGAGTAAATGATGGAGATCGCACAAGGCCCAACATTACCCGCACATACACGAGGCGTGGAAAAAAGAACTAATATCTATTGGTTTTTTATTTATTTCTGTTTTAGAAATCGAATCTGTTAATTTATGAAGCAATTGTTTATTTTATCTTGGAAAATGGAAACATGTTTATTTCAAGTTTGGAAACATTGTGGTTAGCCTATAAATACTAGGCTTGTTACCTTCATTAGGTACTTTTGATATTCAGAATAAAGAGTTGATTGAGTATTAGGGTTTCCTTGTACTTCTTTATTTCAGTTTTCTTGTTTCTTTCTTACCCCGGCCGGCCGACATCACATGTCCTATGAGACTAGCTTAATCGCATGTTTAACTGAAATCTATCAATCCAATTAAACTTAATGAGATTAAACCAAACCAAACCGAGCCTTATGTTCCAATCAATTGGGGTCAGCTAACTTAAACTTAATGAGATTGCATTCCAAAATACATAGAAATTTCTTTGCCAGTATCCCAATGAGAATGTGGGGTATTCAATGTCTAGATAAAGAAATCATAATCTTGATGGAGAACACGGCTCACTTCCTCAAGGAATTGGTACTTAATAAAATCAATTGCGGAAGTCCCACCAAAATGTGAAGTAGCCCCACAAAATGCCCTCTCAAAAAGGTCATAACTAAGATGTACTATAAGAATATGATCGGATCATAGATGCTGTAGTATCAGGAAGAGTTGCACAAAAAGAAGAAAAAGAAAACAAAATTCACGTACGAAAGGAGCCAACAAAACCAAGAAAGACGCCAACAGAAGCTTGGGTGCTCACAAACAATATCAATAACATCTGCTGATCATCATAATTTAAGGCACAGGAAACATAAACAAGGAAAAAGTTGGGAGAAGTAAAGAGTGTGCAATCTCTAGGCGCATACACAGAGGCAGCCGTAGGTATTCAGTGGAGTGCCTTGGCAACCCTGAAATGCTATGAAGTATGAACACCCCATATACAGTACGTGCACAGAACATAAGAGCAAGATTGTAGTGTACTGGCTGTATGTAAGAAAACAGTAATGAAAACAATAACAATAAACTGGTTTGTTGAGCGATTACACTGGACAAATTACAGAAACTAAATTGAACAAAACAGAAACTGCAAGTAAATTGAGAATCGCGAAAAGTGGACATAGCCAGGAGAAACATAATACTACTAACAGGAAAACAATCCTGGGTATGAGAGATGGCGAGAACCCCCTTTCCGAACCCCCCTGAAACCCAAAACCCTAGCCTTTCCATCAAAATCAGCCCACTCTCCTGAAGATGACGTACCTTGGAGAGAGAATGTAGAGAATGTGGAGTCAAACAACTTGTCTTCATCTATTGTGGGGGATGATAGGAACCACAATAAGGACGAGGTGGAATAGCCCAACAAAGCAGTGCATGGGATTGATGCTACATGTGTGGATGAAGACCAATACTCACAAGTTCCAGAGAATGTTCTTTAATTGGAAAATGAAACAAATGAGGAGTCAAATGATATCAATTCGGATGATTTGAGTTCGAAAGCTAAGATGATAGTTGTGGATTCTAATATTGATGACTGCGATCTTGTCTCGGCCGACCCTCTAATTAAGTATGTGGATTACATGCGCCATAAGAAGAAACATCAAACCAGTAAAGGAAAACGTAGGAATCCTATATGGACTAAAAATCCTTTGAAAGCTGCGATGTTTTCGAGGACGAATAGCCGGATCATAAAGAGAACAATTCGAAGATATTGAGCTAGGCTTGAAGGAAGGAAGCAACGATGGGCCCACTCATAAGACTCAAGAGGAAGTTAGTAGAATGGAGAGAAGGTTGGAGGAAGAATCTTTAGCATCAACAACCTCTGGAAAAATGCAAGAGGAAGTTAGTAGCGACATTTGCAACCGGAATTCGAGGTTAATCAAGCAAGCTCGTAAGAATATGGAGCTGAGTGCTACGTGGGGGGTAAAATATCATGGAAGGGCGAGCTATAAAAAAAAGAAATATTTAGAATTGGAGGGAGTTGAAATTTCTGAACAGGAAATTGAAGCTATTTATGAATTGGAGGAAGGTGCCTCCATTTTAGTGGAGTTCTGGTTAAATTTTCGTTGATTGTGGGAGCTCTTGGGTGCTCATCCCGTTGTCAGTAGTTTGTTGTTTGGTTGTTTCGGCTTTTTGGGTTTTTGCTTCTTCAGTTGGGTTTTTGTTTCTGCTGGTTTTGCTTTTTCATAGCTGGCTTAAGAATTTAGACAGTCGCAGCAACACAATGCTGAACTATTCTCGCGAACATAACTGTGGGTATACTTTATATAGGAAGAACGAAACAAGAACAAAGTATGGAAGATCTGACTTGGAATTTTCGTTGTATCAAAACCAGAGATGGAAGAAACCAATATATAATCATTATGGGGACCTTTCAACTGGATGGCTATTGAATCAGGGAAACCTGATGCAATCAAGAATCAGGGAAACCTGATGCAATCAACATGCCAAAACGGGGTGAATAAATTCATCTGCAATACTGACTTTGTGCTTCAATACAGCACTGATGGTTGAGAAATCTGGGGAGTCTCAGACTCTGCAGTTGTTGGACAACCAAACAGGTTGGAAGCAGGCCCAAGCACAACCACAAGCCTAGCCTAGCCTAGCCCAAGGACCCCAGGCCCGCGCCCCCAGCCCAGTCAAGATGGCAGGGCGCGAGCGTGTGGTAAATGGGTCAAAGCCCAACTGTCCATGCCCTCTCCCCTACAAAACTTGGGTGCTCCAAGAGCCCGGCCCTTTATGTCCAACTTGGGTTAAATATACCCCTCAAAGGTTTGCAACTTTGAGCAATGTCGATGGACGCGACTTTTCACCTTTGAAGCACACCCACTTTGAGAAACAATTTCTCATTCATCCCTCAATGGATTTTGTTCTTCATTTTAATGGCTTATACCTTACAGTATCTAGACCCACCTCACGCAGTGTGGGGTTCCACTTAATTTTTGGTCCAAAATCACCAAAAACTCATGTAGTAGGCCGAATAATGTTGTCTGCATGGCCCAATGATTTAATAGCCATGCCAAGTTCAACCATCAGGTCAGACCAAACAATTGGGCCGGACCAAACTCTCAGTCCGGACCCTCTTACTTTGGATCATCATATCAGAGTCTCCATCTGCGATGCCATCCAAACTAACTCGTTCGGTCACCAATCCGACCAGTACCGCGTAAAATACGGAAGGAAGCTCGTGCATGTGGACATAACCGCTTCACTCAGTATGTCACGGATGAAATCATCCAAAGCGGTTACCATGCGTACCAAGCATGTCAATACTTGGTGGCCAAGTCTTTGAGCTCTATATAAAGTACAGTGATAAATGGTACGCCACATCTATCTACCCAATACATTGCATACTTTCTCTCCACCTCCAATCGCTTACTTAACCATTGGCGTGCCTTCCGGTCAACTCCAACTGGTTAAGGCACTAACGGCGGGTGTTCCTTGAACCCTAATTCCTAACCAGAGGTCCAATCAGGTTACCCGTTAGAACCACCACCCTAAATAAATAATTAAACTTAGGCACTAGTATATTGAATAGTCTCTCTCTGTGAAACAAATAAACTCCATGATAAGTAGTGTCACGAAAATTGGGCTTTAAGGTGCACCAATCAAACTTAAGAAAGGAAATTGGCTAGAAGTTTACTGTAGAATTGATTATAAACGATTTTTTTGATAAGAAAGAATTCAAGTCCTACTCTTGTAGATGATTGTATGTATCAACACAAGTAGATTGTCATTAATATACAGATCTACATAAAACACGGTTTAAAAGGAGAGAAAATGAGATTTGAAACTCTTAACAAGGGTTGAAAAATAAAACCTGAGCACCTTCAGCCTTGGGATTAATCTCCCACGTAGGGTTCCCATGAGCAATTGGATCCCTGTCTTCCAGATCCGCATGCTTCTGCACCACAAACATAGAGTTAAAAGGTGCTTCTTCCTCCTCCTCTTTTTCATCTTCTTGTTGCAATGTTTGATTATTCATATCAATACCGCCATTTCCCAACCTAGCACCATCAACATTCCCATCCCAAGGACACCGATTCGGTGTATCGGAAACCAATTTCTCATCACCACAATCCACTCCCACGCCCTCTCCCTCCCTATTAAGAAGCTCCATTAATTGCCTCAACACCACCTGCTTTTGCTTCCCACAGCTAGTCAGATTCTTCGAACCAACATCGTAACAAACAACATCATCCGAATAAACCTTCCCATTCCCTCTCGGTACCATCAAATCCTGGAACGTCAACCCAGAAGCCGATTTATACATCCAGGAATCGAAAGGATCATCATTATCATTATCATTCGAGTCCTGATAACTCCAGTTGAGAATCGGCTGGTGCGGCTGCAATTGAGGTTTTTTCAAATCCAAATCCAAACCCCAAACGGAAGCGAGGTGGAGGGCGGAAGGGCAGCCGGAGAAGGCGTCGACAGGGGTGCGACGATGGGCGGAGGTGGTACTTCCGTGAGCATCCCAGTCGCAGTCCTGGCATAAGAGGAGGTTGTCGGTGGTGCAGCGGGTGGAGACGGGTTGTGAAGAGCAGTTGTCACAGATCTGTGAGCGGAGGTGTTTTTTGGAGAGGGCGTTGGCGGAGTGGACGTGGTTGTCGCATAACAAGCAGAGCTTGGCAGAGTCGGCTCTGCAGTAGAGGACAGCACTGTGTTCGTTGCAATAATCGCAGGGTACGCCATCGTCGTCTACCCCGGTTCTTCTCGATTTGGGACTAACCATTTTTAACCCTACTTCCAACAATCGATAGGGTTACGAATTCAGTAGATTACAAGAGTGAGAGGAGAGTACGTGAAGAAGACGGAGGAGGAGAAATATCTGAGTACGGATTTCATGGATCAGGGGTAATTACGGATTTCAGTAGATTTACAATAGTGGAGTAGTAGTAGTAGTAGTAGTAGTAGTATTGTAAATTTGTAATGGAATGGGGCACGTGAGGAGAAAAGGATAGGCTCATGTCTTCATGACGGTTGTTGCCTTGTTGCAGATAAAAACACGGAAATGAGATGCTTAGTTACTATTTTTGGCAACTAATAATGGGCCACACAAATTATTAACTGGAGTAGTATTTTACAGAAATGAGATGCTTTATTAGTACTATTTTTGGCAACTAACAATGGGGGCCTCATAATTTTATTTTATTTTTTGTGAACTGAAGATTTTATAGAAAAAAGGGAAAAATTCAAAAAAAAAACCCTGAACTTTCAGCTAATTCTAAAAAAAACACATGTATTTCGACCGTCAACAAAACGACACCTGAACTGGTCATTCTGTTAACAAAAACGCATCTACCGTACCATTCCGTTAAGAAGTTGACGGATGACACTTAACGGCATCAATTAACTAATGTTTTGAAATCCGACGACTATGTGCACGAATCTCTTGTGCACAGATGTGTCTATGAGGCCCACTTACGGGTCACACACAGAAATCCCAACCATTCACTAACTTTAAAATAATTTTTCAGTGGAACTCCCGAGGCAAGCCATAAATCTTTTGCCTTAATACAATCACGAACAGCATGAAGAGAATTTTCAGTGGAACTTTGACAAAAGAGACAACAATCATCAAAAGAAAAACGATGGTGGAATAGGAAGTCCTTGGTAGACAAAGTGAAACTCTAGTGTGAGAGCTAATTTTCCAAATTAACCCAGAACCAATCAGTGAGTGGGGAAGTGGGAGATGAGTTTTTAGCGGTCTTTTCTTAGATATTTCTCAATATCATAATTTTACTCAATTTCGATTCCTCTCGTCGAGACGAATCTATAATCATCAAAAGACGTAAAAAAAAATTGAATAGAAACAAAATAACAAACTCTTTAAGTCAGTGCTCTGGAACAGGCTCTAATCTATTCTGTTAATCAAATGCTTAGTTTTTTTATGCTTCAGTTAATGGCAGCGCACATACCTCATCAAAACTATTGTTAGCTTTCGCCTAATAGTGCAATTCCTTGATTGGATTCTGTGGGAGGCGCTTCACCGGAGTGACCTCTTTGAACCATTCTGGTTGTTGTAAAGAGAAAGGAGCTGTTGTGACATCGCTGGAACCCTAGCTGCTGACTAGAGAAGATGACCTGCACACTGAGCAACCGTTTTAGCGCCTAACCCGGATGGTGGTTGTCCGAGAAGGCACTCCGACGACCTAGTAAGTGACCGGAGAAGGTGATGTGACTGATAAATGTAGAGAGACAAAGTGAGTTATGAGGGTATTGAATGAGGAGAGAGGAACCCTAATGAGGTAGGTGAGGGGGTATTTATAGGCGAGACGGGGCGTGGCCACCACGCCCCTCGAACACCCCACGCGCGCTGTTCAAACCTGACGCCCACGTCCCATCATCAGACAAGTATGGGCAAACATTTATACCTCGGCAGCCCTCGAGCCTTGGATTTTGGCTGACGTCACGCCTATTACGCGTAGAGTCAACTCGTTTGGGAGGACTCCTCGGTTAACCACGTGATCTTGCAGGCATAGCCTTTTGGCCAGTAGGTTGGCGCTATTAATGCTCACTACAGGCTGTCAGGCACGCTTGATGCCGAGGCCTTCAAGCCTCGCCGAATGCTCAAAGGCTGACGCCCACCGACTCGACCTAATGAGCACTCAGGGAGGACGTTGCCGAGAGGGTTACCGCCCGAGTCGATCAGTCTGGACGATGGTCTTGGAATCATCGCCAGGCGGGCTCCCGAACGCTTTGCTTTGCTCCGTACTTTGTTATTTAATAGAGTGCCCAAAGCGTAGGGCTTAAGTCGGAGATAGCATAATACCGGTAAGACCGGATTGAATCCACAGGGACCGAACGTACTGAGCGTGAAATTTGTCTTGAGCGTGATGGTTTTTAGCCTTGAAGCGGCGAACTTTGACTTGTGATTTGGGGTGGAATTCTCTCAACTTCGAGAACGACTCAAATTATGAAAAGACTAATTAAAACTAAGGCAAGGTCTAGGGGATTTCAACAAACCACAACCAAAGCTAATCCGATCCTCTCTCAATAACCGGCTCGGGACATCGTTAGATGATCCCGAACGGAAGATTTAAAGTTTAAAACCATTAACTAGAAAATGTGTTTCACAAAGATTAGGATTCTTTTGCCATTTAGACAAACCTTTAGGTTGACATAGCCCTAAGCATCACACGTGCGAAGTGGTCAAGCCCTTGGCTACGTGTGATCAAAGGGGTTAACAAACCCGAATTTTGATACATAAAATTAATCCCAAATCTTTGATAAACAAACGGTGTATGCCTTTTCGACGAGAGGAACGGATTAACCCGAGTCATGGAGTGTTAATCACCCCATGACCAAGCCTAATCGACTACTCACTAATCATGATTACACTAACCTTACTTAGAAATTTGAAGGAAACAAAATGCATGCTAAACTTGTAAATAAACTTGATTATATTGTTCACCCTAAGTTTGCCTACCACATTAGTCCTTGGAGAAATCACAAACAACAAATTCAAACTTGAGTTTTCAAGGAGAGAAGCTAGAAGATTAAGAAAAAGAGTCAACCAACAAACTTTGAAATAAACTAGATTTTATAGAAGGCCTAAAGATTACAAGAACTATTAATGAACTAAGAAATGAAATACATCAACTACTTACTTGAGTTTTTGAAGGAAATAAAATGGAAAGCTTGGAAGAACACAACAATGGAGTTTCCTCCTAAAACTAAACTAAACTATAAGGAAGGAGAGCTAATGAGGGAGAGAAGGAGAGATATTTATACAAAAGACCAATCTCTCTCCTCAAAAACATCAAAAAAGTACCCCATAAAATGGAAATTTTCCACTTATGGAAAGTTTTAAAGTAGCTTTATGCAGCCCAGATCACAGTGGTATCGATACAGGGGGGATCTGTATCGATACAAATACATATTTTTTTTCCCCGTCAAGCTTCTGTATCGATACAGAAGTGATCTGTATCGATACAGATCACTTCTGCTCAAATTCCATTTTTGTTGGGCTTCATCTGTATCAATACACATCCAATCTGTATCGATACAAATCTTCAGGCAGATTTTTTTCCCGACTTCGCGGGCACGCCCCGGCTTCGTCCGAACTCGAAATGCGGTGTTTCTTGAACCGTTGGAAAGCTCTATGAGTCTACTTTCAAACCCAATTGGCCACATCTTCATGGCCTTTGTATCTTGAGAGAAATGAGCCTTTTCCTATCAGTGTGTCAGATTTCCTCAAGGCTCATAGCTCTAGATTTCTTGTTCCTTTGTTTCGGGCATTCCTTGAACCTTCCAAAACTCATTGAGTCGACTTTTAAGCTTCGGCGATTGTCCTCCACGGCGTTGAGGGACCTCGGGTACTTCCGGATAGAACCGGGGATTATTTGGAGCTTTGGACACGCCATTTTAGCTCCGATTTTCTGAAACTCATCAAAAACACAACTCGCGCAAAATCAATCATATAAAAGCACAAAATGCACGTGTGTGTAAAAGGCGAGCGAGATAAGCCTGGATATATACAACATTTGGGGCTTATCACGCTTGATCGCCGAGACCGTAGTGGGACGGTGTATCGTGCCTCGGTCACACTCCCGCTACTCTCTCTGCCCGTGCAATCATGCTGCCGAACGCAAGGGCAAGTTGTCAAGGCCGTGCGCTACATCCCAGGCTTGGGCTCATAGGGGTGAGCCCCATGAATAGTACAGAGACCTCTGGGCCGTCGTGAACCCGGCCGCTACAATAGCCCCTCAACCTCCTCGATCTATAGTCGGCAACCGAGGGGCTTGATTTTGCCGAGCAGCGGGTTGCCGTTATCTGCCAATCCGAGCCCCAATTGTCCGCACACGAGGGGCAGCGATCCGAGCCCTAACTAAGATCAGTTAGGCTTGAGATGTTGTGTGTTGGACTGGGATATGAAAAGACGACTGATATGACGTCGTTTAAGGGTTTGTCTCTTGATGTGATTGTGCGGTGCAGCTGGCGATCCGGGCCCCTGACACGGCGCCTGGTTATTCGCCATGTGTCGCTACGCCATTTCGCCCGATCATCACTACCTCAATTTTTCGCCCAGACGGTTTTGAATAAGGGGACAGGTATCACGCCTCTAGTGGCTCGAGACGCTTACCGCTTCGACTTCCGAGCGGCGTCCATCATGACACTAACAAAGGGGACAACTGTCACACACCGATTGGTCCAGCGGGTGCGTCGTTTCGTATCCGAGACGGTGCCATCATTGCGCCTCATTAATAGGGGTCAGTGCCTACCCCCCACCTCTCCCTCTATAAATATGAGAAGGGGGGAAGAGAGAGGCACTGTTACTCTGCCATTTTTACTCCAGAACTTTCTCCGCCCTACACCGCCGCAAATTCTCGCCGTCCTCCGTCGCAAACCACCGTTTCAGGCCTCAAACATCAGAAAACTCAAGGTATTTCTTCAATCTCCTCCTATTTTCTGCGTTTTCTTTCATTTTCATGCATTTTTAGGCATTATAAGTAGGATTTTTGGGATTTTTTAGTTTGAACTGCTTCTAGGTTGAGTTTTCTAGCGGTTGCGCGCTACGGCTGCCGGTTTCTGGGTTCATGAGGACGTCCAAACCGCTCCCTACGCTATCTACCCGAGCGCTTGTTCCTTTAATACCCGAGACCGCTTATCATGCCGAGGGCTAAGTGTCCTGCTCTTTCATCAGGCCACTTCATGGTGAGGATTAGAAAGGCCCTTTGTTAGGAAGTGTGAAGGCTCAGCAAGGGCCGAGCCGTCCCAACTTGTGCATATCACTGATGGTTTGTTATTTTTCCCCCGTACTGTGTAGGTTCCTGTCTGGATGAGCTCGGGATGGCGTCGAGCGCCGTGTAAAAAGCTTAAGTTCTTGGATGATCCCAACCTCGATTTGGTTACCAAGTCTTTCCTCCACAACAAGTACATTCGGTCGCTCAGGTACAGATACCGATCAACGCCGCTGAACATCCGACCTCTTCAAGTTATCTAACTTGATCAGTGGGAAGCGATGGAAATAAATAATATCCGAGCGGAATCAGCCTCAGGTGCTTCAGTGTCAGAGGCCTCGCCGACTTTGAATGACCCGAACTCCAGCCCCCGCTCTCCCAATCCCCGAGCCAACCCACCCTCACCTAAGATCAACCCAAGGGAACTGTCAAACCTTATAGGGGACTTCTCCTTGGATTCTGAAGTGGTGGAGATTTACCCGACTGGCGGCAAGGGCAAACAACCCGTCGTGGTCGATATCACGGATATTGAGAATCTCGTCGTTGGGGACGGGGGTAGCACTAATCTTGTCGAGGCTGAAGTTGCCGACGCCACATAGATCGACGTTCAATCTCCCGAGGGCTCTGAAGATGCGTCGGCAGGACACCAAGGGATTGAGTATTGGGATGATTGGGAGTCGATGCCCCCACCGAACCCAAAGCACGGGGCTTGCAAGTATGTCTCCGAGTATTTTGACGGGAGCTCAGAAAAGCTTGCTAACTTTAAAAGGGACTATGGCATCCGAGACGATGTCGAGATATCTCGGCCCTCGGACAATAGAATCCACTACCGAGAGGACCAAGTCACGGTCCCTCTCATGGCAATAACCGAGGGTGGGCTGACCTTCCCCTTTCCCCGCCTGCTGTGCCAGTTCTTGTATGTGTATGGCCTTGCCTCTCACCAACTCACCACTAACATATACCGGGTGATATGCTCGGTTGTCAAGCTGAAACAAACCCATGACCTAGAGTTCTGCCTGCACAATCTCCTCGATGTCTACACGATGTCTCGGAGCGCTGCCTACGGGTGGTATTATTTCACCATCCGCTTCGAGTACCTGTAGACACCCCACCTTGGTTGTCTGTAATGCTAAGGCCCTTTGGTTGTGTCGTCGCCCGGTGATGAACATGTTGGTACGATTTTATCCACCTCGAGAAGATGGACTTGTTGCAAAGATCTCTTACGGTAGCCTATTGTCGTTTCCTCGCGCCCGGATTTCCAAGGATGTTTGAAAAACGTTTTGTTGAAGCCCCCAAAAAATATTTTAATCGAGTTTTCGGACTGAGTGTTTTTCAAAATGTTGAGTGATTTTATTCCCCAAAAGTATTTATTTTTAATCCACAAAAAATCTTGATTTTAGCCCAATTTATCGATATTTTGGCCCAAAAATCAACCCGAAACACGTCAAAACGGACCAAAATGTACCTGAACGCGACCCGACCCAAACCAACCCGAACCAGGACCAGGACCAGAACCGGTCCGGCTCTAGCCCAGGGCCGGTTCGGCCTTAGCGGAAAAATTATTTTTTTATTCTAGAATGTTCTAGATTTGCGTGCCACCGCCTCTGAGGGCGGAAAAAGCATACATTCGCGAATCCTACATCGCCTAACTAGCTCTTTTTCCACATGGAATCACCTTATCCACATGGAATCACCTTATAAATACCCGCCTTCTCCTAAGGTTTCAAGCATCCCGAAAACGCTTGTAAAATCTCTTAGCAGGTAGAGTGTAAACTCCTCTCTGGACTGAGATCAAATCTTGGTCCAAACTTTGGAGTTGTTCGATTAGTTCTTTTTCTCTTCTGCAGCGGTAGGCTGCTGGAGAGAGGTCAAACATCAAGGCCGTCTTTGCGGAGGTGGTCTAGTTCAGTTCGGTTGTTTTCTGAGGGTGACCGGTCCAGTCAAGGTATGTTTCCTTTTTTTAATTTTCTTTATTGTTTAGTTTAGTTTAGTTTAATTTAATTTAGTTTATTTATTTAAGTTTAGTTTAGTTTAGTTTATTTATTTGTTTTAGTTTCTTATTTATTAGTTTTTTGTTTATTTAGTTTAGCTTTGTCTCGTATGCATATTTAGGATTTATTTACGTCTAGTTCATGCATATTTAGGGACCTAATTTAGTTTAATTGTTTGCTTTAGCATGTAAAATTACCGTTTCGCCCTTGCATAGTTAAAGTAGTTTGAATATTGTTCTGCATGCACGCACCCACACGTAGTTAAACATGTACATATGATTTAATTATCAGCATAGTCGTTACTGTGTCCGAGTGAAGCCTCGCACATAACATCTCCTATTGTTATGTTGCCCTCTCAAATGCTCGAAAAGTTCGTATCTCAGTTGTTACTCCGTCTACATGCATGTTTACGCTTCTACCCCTGTCGTTATGCTGCCCGCAGTATTTCATGCATATTGTCAATTTACAATCGTTATGCTGCCCGTTTGTTCCCAGCCTGTCAAATTACCGTGTTACCCTTGCATTCGCATATGGCATGATTAATTAGTTGTTTTGCCCTTATGGTCTTTCCACAAGTAGCAGCATGCATATAGTTTCCATATTTAAAATGTTTCTATTTTAGGAAAGTTTCCTAATTCATGTCATGTCCAGCATGCATATAGTTTCCATATTTAGAATGTTTATATTTTAGGAAAGTTTCATAATTCACGTCGTACCCCTGCATGCATATAGTTTCCATATCGAGCGTTCAAGAATCTCATCATCGCCATATTTCTTGCGTGATTTCGTTGCATTCCTCCGCCTATGTATACGTCCATCTCCCTCCTCACAAAGACACACAGAGAGAGACACGAGAATCATACAACCAGAGAGACTTCCGACGAATTACTGCGAGAGTTTGCTTCTGAAACCTCCAGTAGGCTTTCGAAACTTCTGTTCCCTCCATTTCCCTCTATTTCTCTCATAATCAAACCTCCAATTTCATCCTACATCATACAAAACCTTGTCTCCGAAATCCGTATCCCGAAATACCCGAAGTTTCCACTCCGTTCGCATTCCCGAAAGGTATAAAACCTATTTCAAAACCTTGGTTCTTAACCAAGGTACTCTGAGGGGATCTCCCGAGTCGATAATGGTTTCGATAACTGTTTATTGGCTTGGATAGTTATTTTTCAAACAAAAATTGATTTTCCGGACACGTATCGGCGATTTTCTCGATAATCGCGCGGTACGACCCACGTGGAAGATATATTTTGTCCCATTACACTTTTTAAAACAAAAACCAAGTTGTTTGGGGTGTTTTCATTAAGAAAAATCAATTTTTAAATGAAAATTAGGCTTTCTGTTCGCGAACAAAGTTTTCAAAAAAATCAGTGAGCACCCAAGTCGTACGGCTAGGTGTGCTAATTGTGCGGTCACATCATGTGAGCCGTACGACTCCTTTTTGAAATCAAAAAATTTCCTTTGTTTTCCCCTGTTTGCCCCTGTTTTTCGAATGTCTGAAAATAGTTTCTATTATAGTTTCACCCCTAGACTTCTGTTTTATTACTTTTTAGTCCTTTTTGCGTAATTTTATTTCTGTTATGGTTTCATAAAATCATGTTTATTATTGTCTTATTATTTGTCAAAGGTTGTCATAATAAAATATTTTCCTAAAAATCCCACAATTATTTAGTAAAGACCGGGAATTTCCCGGGCGGGGTGCTTTTCAAAAAAACCTTACCCGCCCGTAACCTGGCTCCCGAATCCAAAAGAATCTTTTCGCAGACCAAATCTTTTCCAAATTGGCATGAAAGTCATCGATTGTTTTTAACGGTTTTTCGGGTACCAAAATCACTTTCTAAATAAATTCCGGGTGGCGACTCATTTTTCGTGTTTATTTTCAAAATACAAAGTTTTTATTCACTGAGCCGCGTGGCACCGTCCACAACAACATAAAAAACCTCTTTGGAGCCACAAACCGGCTCTCTCTGGGACCACAAATTAGTACATAGGCGCTCAAACCTCACCTCTCCCTGCTCTCACCGTGCTCCGACAGAATAGCTGGAGCAGGGCTCCCTCCCGAAGAAGGAAGCGCTGTGTGTGTGTGTGTGTGTGTGTGTGTGTGTATCTATGAACACACCCACACCCTGCCTCCTCTCTCTCAATACAATATGAACAAACATGGAGAGATCTAGTGTGGTTGGACCATGGGAAGGCCTTGGGGAATAATCCCCCATTTCGTGCACCTCTCCCTCACGTGGGAGAATCCCAACACATGCTAGGGATACCAGAGTTTGTATTGTCGCGACTAAAGAACTCCACACTCACTTAGCTTGTGAACCCTTATCTTCATCCATAAATAAAGTAATATATCACCCCCTAACATTACCGAAATACTCTATTACGCAATTCACGGCGGGAGGGTGTAATTTCATAAACACGTGCGGCTTTCGGCAATGAGCCAACTACATGGACACGACATTCGCTAGTCCATGTAGTGAGTGACTACAACCTATATGAAGTGATAAATAAAAATAAAATAAAAAATTATGAAAATCTTGTTCCTACATCACCAAAACTAAACAATATGAACAATGGAATGGGTCAGACCCACACAAACTCAAATCGACCTTATTCAGGCCTTCGGCCTCTAAGATCAGCCCATTTACTCGTGTGGACTTTTCCTGTAAATAAAACATTTATGAGGGACCAAATAGATGATTGGAAAACATCAGGGATCAAATGAGTAATTAGAAGAAGGGAAAATTTCAAAAAAACACCTGATCTTTCATCAAAATTACAGTTAGGCACCTGACCTTTTAATATTGTCAAATAAACACATGGACTATTCAAAACGTCATCAATTACACCCCTACCGTCAACTTCCGTTAAGAATCAAACGGAATCCGTCAATTAATCACATTTTCCCCCTTAGAATTGTCCAAATTCTCAATTTTACCCCTTAAAATATCTTTTTCCCCAATTTCGACCTCCTCTCTCTCTAGATCTCCTCTCTCACTTCCCTCTTCTCTCATACCTAATTATCACCATTGGCGACCACGTCTCGAATTTATTTCGAACAAGAGAGAAAAGGACAGATAATTTGTCCGGTCCACAAAACGAAGACCTAAAAATAATATTTTTTTGATTCGCGTGCAATTATTTATGGGATAACTTTTTTCATGGTCCGGATTTTTAAATAATCTTTTTATTCATAAAATTTTATTTCATATAATTAGGACATTGTATTCTTATGAACGCTCTCGTAAATTTCCTACATGTATAGAGGTGTGAGTGCATGTGTGGGTATTGTGTGCGCGGTGCACCTAATTGTCTAAATCCTCCCATCAGTAAACCATATGTATGTATAATTATGTATAGATACTTAATACCCATCTACCCAACCACTCTATGTCCTCAAATTTCCATGGCGGCAGAGAAAAAAAAAATGTAGTAAACCCTCCCTTTCATGCATTTGGTCTGCTCATACGTGTTTGCTCCCCAGCCAACTATCCTAAACTAGGCAAACCATTGTTGACTTTGTCAACTGATTTTCTCCCAAGTGAAGTGGTGTGCGAGATACAGAGAATTTTCTTTTTCCAGAGGGTTTTCTTTTTCCACTTTCGGCAGCTAACTGCCCAATCCATTTACATGGTAGCCTTTATGGCTTTGTCTGATCTTTCCTCTATATATATGTATGTGTGTTGAGAGCAGAAAGAGAGAGAGCAATATACCACCTTCAACACACACACACACATCAGAAAATAAAGAGAAAAACGAAGGAAGAGAGAGCTTGGTAGCTACGGAGGTTTAGAGAGAGAAAGTGAGAACCAAGAAGTGGGTTTTGCACCTAGGCCCAACCACACTCCAAACCCACGTACATATACACTCACCCACTCCCCAAGAGCACAAAACAACCAACCGTTCGGACCAAATCAAGCCGAGGAGCCTCCTCCACGACGTCGACGCTCCGTTTTTTTTTCCCGCAAAAACCCGAAATCCTGCTAAAACTTTGGAGGAGAGGTAGCGTAGACTCTTATTCCACCATCCCTAGTATATTTTAGTCCCTAGTTAATTATTTGAATGATTATAGTTGGAAGAAATAGCCCCATGCATCAAAAACACGTTTTTTTGAAAAATCACTCGGAACCAGGAAAATACCTTGCGTCCGCAGGGTTTTGGTGTTACGTCCGTAAGATACTATGCTGCGTCCGCTAGGTCTCATCAGCCCAGAATAAAATATTTCGTTCCAATCAGTTTTGTTCCCTTATTGTTTGCTATTGGTTTCACGTGGCATGCGTACTACTGAAGTTTTGGGTTCCCATGTCATGTTTAACTTATAAATTTTTATCATGGTTAACTTGTGTTAGAAGCTATTAATTCGTCGTAACTTATAATAGATGGATTAACCTAATCACTTGTTAATGAATTTTGAAGCCTAATATAAAATCTCGTTCAAAACTTGACCAATTACTCCTAGGCATATGACAGCCCATTAAGTATAGATGTAGGATTGTGAATAAGCAATTTATTTATTATTATTTTTATATGATTATAGTAATTAAACTCCTCCATATAACTTTTACTTACTAGATCATAATTAAAGTGTGAAATAAGTCTCTTAATAAAAATAAGTGGTATACGTACCTATAACCTACTGATTTCCAAGTTTAAGTATAGACTAAAACACTTTTTGAAAAACTCCTAAGGTATGTCTCCAACTTAATTATAAGAGTTTGTAAAACTAGTCTACTGGCACTTTTATAAAACTAACTTAAAAATATATTTCTAACTCTAGACCTACCAGAATCCCTTAGGCTCCTAGAATTGTTAGAACTTATAAAAGAATTCTAGAATTTTATAAATTTTCCATAAAAGAAATATTCCATTACCATCACAAATTTGACATGTATTACCATCTTAAGCTATAACGAATATGCCGAGGCTCACAGAGTAAGTATAAATTTTAGACGAATCTTAGTTAATTAAATTGTGTGTTATGTTATGGGACTTTTGAATATTTATTGTGAATTGCTTTCCCTTAAATTTATCTTTATTAATTTGCTTTGTTACTGCGATTATGAAATTGTGAATGTTAGAATGGACAAATTAGGTTCCCAGGTTGAATTGCGATTTTAGAGATTCACCTACACGTTGTTTAAGTAAAGGAAATTGGAAAATTTTAAATAATATGTGAGGGGAGGTTATCCCGAGATGGTCCTGATTTTGGAGTAAGAGATTGACAGAGATATTGTTATGGATCGAAACCCCGAGTTATAACGTGGCGTGATTCCTCCTTATGAATAATGTGGTTAAAGATGATGTTGTATTATAGATCCAGGTTATGGACTATATACTCTCCAGGTTACGGATAGTTCCTCGTGGGCTCAGTGGTACAGTTAGTTTCTGGGGGATTCGTCCTTGCAAGGGTCAATGAACCTTTCTAAGTAAATAACTTAGACTGTTTATCGATGCCCCGGGTTACGGCAGCAAGGAGGGAGTTGAATCACAGACAGTTATAATTTTGGTGGTTAAATTGGGAGGACGTTCTCTATGTTGAGAACATAGATGAAACATAAGTTAAAGGCTAGATAATGAATTTAGATACTTGCTTTCCATTTCCCTACTGCTTTTCAATCATTTATATGTTCTATGCTTTAACTGTAATGTAAGGGTTAGTGGACATACGAGTTAGCTACTAGGTAATTTATCACTCATGGTGCTATTTTTGCTCTGGCATATCACACCAGGTTTCGAGGAAGAAGGCGGGGAATTTATCTATCAGCAAGAGGGTCAAAATGATGATCAGATGTAGCAGGAGAACTGGAATCAGGAGCTGAATTTGAATCTCTAGGAGCTTAGAGTCTCCTTATTTTTATATTGGAATAATGTAGGAGTAATTTAAATTCCCAATAAAATACTGTTTATGATTGTAACCGAAGTAAGACACTTATATTATTTCCATTGTGTAATAAGTGAAACCCTTTTTAATTAATTGGATCTTTTATAAGAAATATTTTAAAAAATACATCCGAAATTTGGGACGTTACAATTTGAATAGTCCAAATGTTTATTTGACAATAGTAAACGATCAAGTACCTATCTGTGATTTTGATGAAGGGTTTTATGAAGCTGAACTCATCTTATAATTATGGGTGAGCATCGAGTTATTTCGTATCATTTTTCGTATTATGTATAACAATCTTATTTATAAATTCCTATAATATTTTTCAACTTATCAGATTTTCGTGTCATATTTTGAGTTGTTTAGAGTTTGTGTTGTCTTGTCACGTCAAAAAATTTAACTTTTTATTAAAATTTTACCTTTTTTACTTGACAGTTCATCAAACTAATGTCTAATATACAGTAAAATTACTCATAAAATGGTACAGCCCTGGCGTTTGGAACGTGTCAACTGAATCGAAAATGGTACTCTCTCTCTCTCTCATTATCGATCTGATGCTCAATACACGTCTTTGTCGATCTCATTCCTCGTTGTTTTGAGCTGATCTATTGTTATTTGCGTCAAATTTTGGTCGAATCGTGTAGTGATCAACAGTGTCTAGTAGTTTGGGTTATGAAAAAGTGGATTAGTGGTGACTGTCGAGTTTTTGTTTGGGTTATTTCATTTGATTTGTTGGTTGCTGATTTTAAAACGAGTTCGAGGTATCATTTCGATCGATTTTGTGCGCGTAAGTGGGCGTACTTGTTTGCGTATGTTTGACTTTGTAGTGATGCTGCTTATAGCTTGAGCTAGGGTTTTGTTTGTTTGTGGATTTTGCCAAGTGTCAGTGAAAAACAAGCTAGATGATTTTTGTTGATATTCTTGTGGATCGTATTGTCTAGGAATTAGATTTTTTCTTAATTCGATTTTAAATTTTTGGCTTTCTGGAGCGTTACCTTGTTTGGCTGATGTTTTCCAGAACACTTTTCAGAAAAACCATTTGGCTATTCATTTGCGAACTTGTTTTTCAGGATTTGTTTGAGGGAAAATCTCATCTTTCAGAAGAGAGCAAATGGATTTATTCGATTTCTCCCATGTATACTTGAAAATAAACATTATGAAAGTAAAGTATAATGAGTGTATTTTCGAAAAACAGTTTGGAGGAAGTGTTCTGGAGAACTAATTTTGAAAACAACTACTGAACATTGAGGCAGTGTTTTAGTTCTGTTGTTGGAAGGAATCCCCTCTCCTCTCTACACAGAAAAATGTGCTCACTTTGGCAAACAAGATTGTTAAAAAGAGAAACTTGTACATTGCTAGTAGGACTTGTTTTGAATATCTCTATATTAGAGTCACATCTTATCTTTCCCTTACACGTATGAGGTTCGAGATGGGAAGAAATTGATCTCTGTGGGATCAGTATTGTGTGATGTTGCAGACTTTGGATTTTCCATGAATTTCCTGTAGATATCTTCTGAGGTTTGAGTTTTTTGAACAGCTTTGGTGTATTGAAGGACAAGAAGTGGGGATGATTTGGGGTCCCTATTTGTTAGTTAATCATGATTGTTACCTGAGACATGGTGAGCCAACTAGATCTTGTGAGAAGAGATGAGTTTGTTCGAGTGGTTTACCAGACTTTGTATTTAGGCATACTAATATTTTGATCATATAAAAGACAATTTGGCTGCAAAACTCCTGGAATAGGTTGTATTCGGCCATTCTCCATTGAGGATTATGTCCAGGTTTTCGCCAGAGTAGCCTATCTGAGAGGGTGTTTTGACTTTTATCTTTCCAAGGGTATGAGTTGAAAATTATATTCGCATAGGAGGCTTTTGGACTAATATTGGAGTACTTTTGTTTGACATTTAGTTTGATGGTCACATTATGGTGCCTGAACTTCTCTCATACCTTCAAACTTTCTGGCCTTCCTCGCTACGTAAAGTTGATGATTTGGAAGTATCGGACAGATTAGTTCGTGGTCTCTCCATACCTGAGCAAACAAAGCAATTTGTATTTGCCTTTTCTGAACCTGAATCCCAGTCTGTAGTTTACATACTAGCAGCACAAAACTTGTCTGAGCAAGCAGCTTTGGATGCAAAGTGTCTTATAAAAGAAGTTCGCCCAGAGGCGGTCGTGGCTCAGGTTACTCCTTCTGTCCTCATCGAGATTTTAGCAGAGGAAGCAAGATCAAATGATAATATGGCGAAACCAATGCGAACTTCTAACTTTGGGGTGCTTAAACATCCCTGCAAAAAATAAGAATAGTCGCTAACATCAGGGAGGCAAGTGTAGTTTACACTCATTCCTTTCCTTTCTTCCTTTTCTGTGTGCACATTTTGACTAGGGATGGCAATTACCTCCGCGCCGACCTCCCCGCCCCGATCTGAGCGGGTAATCCCCAATCCGATAACCAAATGGGGCGGGGATGGTATTTACTTCCCCCAATTCGACTCCGATGTTGGTTATTACTTATTTTTTATGTGTGTATACCTTTATATATTTCGTTATTTTGATATAATAAGAGCAACATACCCGATAATAAATCACTATTTTATGTCTTTGTTTGCTTTGGTGATATATTTTAACTCTCATTACTTATCAATATCTTGTTTTCTTGTCAAAAGACTCAAAACATTCGAACAAAGTTACCGAAACTTTGTACGGTAAATGGTGACCCGATTTATCCCCGAATCTGACACATCTCAGATTTCCCCTGCTCCGAGTCCGCCTCCGAAAGAATTGGGCGGGTATGGGGGAGGGTAAATCCAACTCCGATCCGCCTCGTTGCCATCCCTAATTTTTACTCCTTATATAAACTGTGAAAGAATCTCTTCTCTACTTCTCTCTCCCTATTTCGTGCAATTGAGAAAGCGATCAAACTCGGTCGGTTTCACTAGGGTGGTGCCGCTGTTTCAATCTGAGTTTTCGCCATGGTAATCTCTCTCTCTCTCTCAATAGCGTTGTATATACCGATTTCTTTCACTAGCAGGACGTGCACTGTTACACCATGTTCTGAATCAACAAAAAGTTAGTAATCTATCAATTTCGAAAAAGTAAGATTACTAAGGAGAGTCTGAAATCAAACTTCACGTTTATTCATATGCATCATTGAAGAATGAAGGGTACGTTTATGTAGTAGTATTTCTTTTATAGAAGCACCCTAAATTTGTAAGATTCCCCTGATTGTGAAACTGAAGTTGAAATCTAGGCAAAATCTGTTTAATTTGAAGTCATTATAACCTAAGAAAAATGGAATGAAGGGATCTTTCTGTTTAAATAGAAGCGAAATGGTGCTGATTCGAATGATAAGCAAACCGAAGTGGAAGTTCAGATTGTAATTGTCTTTCAGTAAAAATCGTACTCCTCATAAGTGAATGCGTCCTTTCGTTTGGGTTGTGATCCAAGTTGAGAAGATCTTGAATGCCCGTAGAGGAGCAATCAATGGTTGAGAGGGTTTAATGGTGGCGTATTGAATCATAAGCGGTTTCAGAATTGCGGTCTTAGTCTAGATGGTGGGGATTTTAAATCTGAGAGGTTAATTTACTATTTTTGTCCTTAGAGTTTCTAGAGATTCAGTTAATGGCTTGGTAAATTATGGAAGAAATGTAGGACTTTCTTGGACAACAACAATACAACAATAGCAGAACCCATCTAGTCCCCAATCATTGGGGGTATGGGCGGGGATGATTGGAGACAGACCTAACCTTCGGCAATATGCACAAAGTGGCTGCTCTAAAAAATACCACTAAAACAGTGACCCCCCTAAACCTCCAAGAACCGAGGAGCTATAAGGACGTTTTGCTACAGAACCATACCCTCAAATCAAAGCTGAAAGGCATTAGGGAGAGCAGGCCTAGAGATCCAAATTAATTTTTGTGCTCATTACCATGCTTCCTTCATTTATGGTCCAGAGCATCTCACTAATGAGCACAACAGGACTTTCTTGGACACTACCAAATATATGGAGCTTTGATTTTAGGGTTATACCATATTGGGTTCTCTCAATATAGATAGAATAGATATCTACCTTCCAGTAAAGGAAGCATCCAATTGATTGTGATTGAGTATATTGATTTTTGAAATCTAGAACTTGCTCTGATTTCTCTGTTGTTTCTATAGGTACTTCTACAGCCAGATCAGTTTCTCAATGAGTTAACTAGCATGTTTGAGCGCAACACAGAAACAGGGTCTGTTTGGGTTACTCTCAAGCGATGTAAAGTTTTCTAAATTATGTATCTCTTTCTTATTTATTCCATTGCACAGCTGAGAATGCTGTTTTGAGTTATGATTTTTGTTCTTGTTTATTTAGCATCCCTGAAATCTAAGGTCAAGAAGAATAAGATGAAAACAGCAGATGAAGAAATAGAGTACAGATGCCTTATTCGGGCAACTGATGGGAAAAAGACTATTTCCACTTCTGTAAGTATTCTAACAACAACAATCTATTTTTTAAGGTTTGGTCTTGTTTATGATAACTTCTTGGGCATTTTTTTGGGTTAATGCTTGTAAGTGAATTAGGTTGTGGAATTTTCTGACAAGTTATTCAAGAATGGACAATGCTGATGTCATTGCGTTTTGTTCAATGCCTCCTTTTCCCTTATAAAACAGAGCCTCCCAAAACTTCTCTCTCCATGGCCAATGTCTACCTTTGCTTCACCTTTTGTATCCATCTCCACAACCAAATGCTCATTATTTGTACATGAAAGCAACAACACCCATAAGAATACCACTGAATAAGCTACTGCAATGCAGCCATGCCGCCACTGCCATTGCTACCTCCAAGTCTTAAGAGTTGGAGATTGCGATGAACGAAGGTTAGGTAAGTTGGCTGTTGACCAGGCATTAACGTGTGGATGATTATGCCATAGCATATCGATACCAACACTGCCGTCAAACTAACACGATGCGAATTGACAAGACCAAGTGCCAACCCCACGACCACTCCACATTCCCCCACCTAACAACCATTCACAAGGCAACCACCCCCCGTAGCTCTTCCCAAAGACAGCAAGACCACGCACGATTCATAATATCCAAATCCCTTCCTTACCTCTGCACTATCACTACCACCAGCACTACCTCCGGCCGCCATAGGCATTCTTCTTCTCTCCCTTCCTATTGGTTAGTGGTAACTGGGTTGTCAACCATGGTGAGGGGTTTTGTCTGAGGACTATGGTGAGCAATGAGAACATTTTTTTGTGGCAAGAAGGCAGAGGAAGTTTTTTTGTCGAATTTGGTTCAAGTTTGATGACAAAACTGTTTAGATTGGATGCGAATTTTTTGGACGAGTTAAATATCAATAAATAGCAATTGCGCATGTCCAAAACCTTGCTGATGTTGGTTTATGCAGTGTGATTTCTCAGCATGTATATGCATTCGCCTATACCTGTACAACTTGCACTCGGGTTTTTGAATGTGTTTAAGTATAATTTCCTTACTAATATTCTTGTAACTCATATTGTCTAGAATTCTAGATATGTTTAGGTTTCAAAATGTGAGGTCAGGCATATTATGCAGTTATTTCCTTTACTCTATTTACATAATGCTTGAAACTCTTCTGGTCAATTTGCTATGATATTCTAGCGGGTCATTTGCTATGTGTGTTTCCTATTCGTGTTGTCATTTTGCCTCTATTTTCGATTTCTAGCGGGTCATTTACATAATGTGTTTAAGTATAATTTCCTTACTAATATTCTTGTAACTCATATTGTCTAGAATTCTAGATATGTTTAGGTTTCAAAATGTGAGGTCAGGCATATTATGCAGTTATTTCCTTTACTCTATTTAC
>JAXBDA010001394.1:0-18601 GCA_036023075.1 Gaultheria prostrata | reverse complement strand
ATAATGCTTGAAACTCTTCTGGTCAATTTGCTATGATATTCTAGCGGGTCATTTGCTATGTGTGTTTCCTATTCGTGTTGTCGTTTTGCCTCTATTTTCGATTTCCCAAGGTCTTTGAAGAACTTCTATGATGTTTCGTTACTTTTCCCGCCATACAACAGCTGGAGCTGCTGGACTTGCATGTTTTTGTTTTTGTATATTCTTTTGGAAATTAGCAATTTTGCCTGATTTAGTTTGTATCTTTGAACCTTGTTTTGGGGGTATTCTACTCAAGAAGGTAGCATTCAAAAAAGGCAGCATATCTGATGAGATCCGCGAACAGTTTTGGATGCATACCCCGGAACTGATTTTCAATGTCTGATTGTGAAATCAACTGGCAGTTTTTGTTTTCCTCAGTAGGCTTTTCTCTTGATTTAGTAAAACGTGGTACCCACTGTGCCCTTAATACTAGAGTGTTCATTCACTGGTTTGCTCATTTTTTGTTTTCTGTCTTGGAATGAAAGGTGGGAGCAAAGGATCACCAACGCTTTCAAGCTTCTTACGCGACTATTCTCAAGGCCCGAATGACTGCTTTAAAGAAGAGGGAAAGGAAGGACAAGAGAAAGGCTGCTGACGCAGATAAGAAAACAAAGGTTTCAAAGAAGAAGCGATCTATTGCTGTTTAGTTTTGCTTAAACTGGATCATTTGCTTCTTCATTTATTTTTGTTCCCTTCACCTTCTTTATAGAATTCCAGGATTTTCCATCGTTTTGCTTTCTTTGTAGATCCCGTAGTTTATCCTGCAACTATTAGCTGTCACAGGGATTCAAGAGATGCAGTATTCTTTTGATCTTTTTTAACTGGTTTTTTCTAGAGCTGTGATTTGTATCGGTTGCTATCTGAGTAAAATTGAAATGCAATATTTTGCGAAACTGCATTTTTCCACCTGTTCAATGAAATAACTACATTTTCATATTCGCTTGTCACTTAACATGGGATAGTTGCGAATTCATTTAAGACGAAATTATCTTAAGATACGATTTACTGGTGAAGATGTATTTGAGGTCGTCATGTTTTTAATTTGTTTCCCAATCCAACAACGATCAAATTCATCTTACTTCTACAACCATAACGCCAACTGAACAAAGTGGCTTGTCAAATGCTACAACGCTTAATGCTTACCGGACGGGAAGCCATCTTCCGTTTGCATTGCATTTTCTACATTAACTTGCCTAAGAACGATATAAAATGGCAAAGGACGTAGTGAACAAAAGGATAAGCCACGGTCCTTGGCCTTCAACTGTCTTACTTACATGCAATTATGCAAACGATTTATGCACCCGAAGTAAAGAAAGACCAAAATAAAGGTTTAACCATGCATGCTAACTAATCCAGCGTTCGACTCAATCTTACGTGAGGTGGGTGGGGTTGGGGGGCGGTAGCGGTTATTGGTCGGAGGCAGCCCAAGTCCATTGGTACATTAGGCGAAATTTCCCATGCAAAATTGGGATCGGAATTCGGAGGGTCACAACAAAGTAAACACACAAAAGAAATTTTGAGAAAAAACTCCATATAAATATGTTCAACATATATAACATAAAAAACCCTCTCCGGAGCTACAAACCGACTCTCTCTTGGACCACAAACCGGTACACCGGCGCTCAGACCTCACCCCTCCGCTCACACCGTGTTTTGACAAAGTATCCGGAGCACAGCTTCCTCCCGAAGGAGGAAGCTCTCTCTGCTCTCTCTCTCTCTGTGTCTCTATGCACACACCCACACCCTGCCTCCTCTCTCTCTCTCCCAGTACAATATGAACAAACAGGGAGAGATCTAGTGTGGTTGGAGCATGGGGAGGCCGTGGGGAATAATCCCCAGTTTCGTGCACCTCTCCCTCACATGGGAGAATCCCAACACATGCTAGGGATACCAGAGTTTGTACTTTGTCGCAATTAAAAAAACTCCACACTCACTTAGCTTGTGGACCCTTATCTTTATCCAAAAAGTAATATATCACCCCCTAATATTACCGAAATACTCCATTACGTTGTTCGCGGCGGAAGGGTGTAATGTCATAAACACGTGCGGCTTTCGGTAATGAGCCCAAACCTCAGGGAGGAGCATTGTAATTTACAAGTTTATTTTGCGTATTTTAGTTTAGTTTATACTGGCCCACAGACACTGGTAGGCCCATTGGCAAACATTCGTATAGCCCAATTCAAGGAAAACGCGGCGTTGTACACTTTTTACTACTACCAGTATAAAATGCAGTATAAATATCTAAAACGCATGAGAGAGAGAGAGAGAGCGAGAGAGAGAGAGAGAGGTGAAGCCCAAAAATCTTCGACCAAGGTAATGTTGGATTTCTTGATATAAATCTGATATGTAAGCATTGAAACGTTTATCTATCTATGCGACTGCGAGTGATTTGTTGATTATGTCCTTGCCAATTCTTCGTCTAAAATCGTGGATTCTCTCAGTATAGTGTGCGTGTAGATGATCATATGCACATACCATATAGGTATCCCATACATGTGTACGCATGTGGTTGTGAATGAATGTGCCCATAGCTATTTTTGAATTCTTGCGGCCAGTTTGTTCGACGAGACTAATAGTGAAGAATACTCCATAGGCGCTAGTCAGGTGCGACTAGGGCCTAGGGACCCTAGGCGGGGACTAGGCGCCGACTAGTCGGCTTCCTAATCTAGGAGTTGGGGCCTAGCGCCTAGGCGGGACTAGTCGGTCTAGGTGACTGACTTTTAGAACACTGCATACAACATCATAAGACATGTAATTCTGTGGCTAGTAATGGGAATAATAATACCACATCCCCATGGTATTGTACAATTAATCAATCACCGAATGTGTGGTATCCTTGTTTATATAGTCCAATCTGATGCTCATATTCAGTCAAACTAACGGACCCTTAAGTAATTATAAACTTAGAGCACCTTTGTTCATTGTTCTTGAGGACTCAAAACTGAATAATTTAGCGAAACTTGACCAAATCTTTTGCTTGGTAGCTTTTCTTCTTCTATACTTCATAACTTGGGTTGCAGTGTGTATTAGTGTTAAACTCAATTGACTTGCGTCCAAATTTAGTGAGAAAATGCATTTTTGAATAGAAAAATTTAAGGTTGTTAAGCGTTTGTTATAAAAATGGAACTCTGACTAAATATCAGAAGTTTTAGAAGGAGAAAATGCAAAAGAAAAACAAAGTTGGATTTTCTCCAAAGGGGATTAAGATTTAAGAATGTAAAGAGCACTGATGATTAACTCCCTGAGAAAATTATCAAAGATCATCTTTTTAGTATGGCCTTCCTTGATCACATCCTTTTCCACTAAGTGATTGCTTAGGAAGAAGCGGTACTTCATCTAGTTTTGCTGAGGGAGTCAGTCCATTGTTTACAAAGAATTAGTCCAAAGTATGTTGAGTATCTACTTGGGCTTTGACTAATATCCTTAATTCCTTACTCTTTTGGGTTATTTTTGGAAACTCTAGGTCGAGCTATGTTTGTCTATTTAAATTACGGCATCATGCCTTGCTTATGTTCGTTCAGTTAATGTTTCAGCATGGATTGTTTCATCTCAGGCAATCTTGATTTTGCTTCTGAACTTTGCTAAATGGTGTATTGAAGCAAATTCTTGCTCTTGTCCAGTTTAAATGGATCGTGTTTTCTATTCACATGTGATCATTGGATTAGGCTCCTACGTTTCGATGAAATAGCTGGAAACTAACTTGTTACCCTCACGTTGCAGACTTTGAATTTTCCATGAATTTCTTGGAGATATCTTCTGAGGTTTGAGTTTTTTTGAACAGCTTTGGTGTATTGAAGGACAAGAAGTGGGGCTGATTTGGGGTCCCTATTTGTTAGTTAATCATGATTGTTACCTGAGACATGGTCAGCCAACTAGATCTTGTGAGAAGAGATGAGTTCGTTCGAGTGGTTTACCAGACTTTGTATTTAGGCATACTAATATTTTGATCATATAAAAAATAATTTGGCCGCAAAACTCCTGGAATAGGTTGTATTCGGCCATTCTCCGTCGAGGATTATGTACAGGTTTTCGCCAGAGTAGCCTATCTGAGAGGGTGTTCTGACTTTTACCTTTCCAAGGGTATGAGTCTAAAATTATATTCGCGTAAGAGGCTTTTGGACTAATATTGGAGTACTTTTGTTTGACATTTAGTTTGATGGTCACATTATGGTGCCTGAACTTCTCTCATAACTTCAAACTTCCTGGCCTTCCTCGCTACGTAAAGTTGATGATTTGGAAGTATCGGACAGATTAGTTCGTGGTCTCTCCATACCTAAGCAAACAAAGCAATTTGTATTTGCCATTTCTGAACCTGAATCCCAGTCTGTAGTTTACATACTAGCAGCACAAAACTTGTCTGAGCAAGCAGCTTTCGATGCAAAGTGTCTTATAAAAGAAGTTCGCCCAGAGGTGGTCATGGCTCAGGTTACTCCTTCAGTCCTCATTGAGATTTTAGCAGAGGAAGCAAGATCAAAGGATAATATGGCGAAACCAATGCCAACTTCTACCTTTGGGGTGCTTAAAGGTTGTACTATTGGCAAGTTAAACAAAGAGACATATGAGATTGTCGCGGGGAATCTTGTTTTGCAAGAGATTTTCGGGGTGGGTTTTCACAGACATTACTTGGTTGCCAAAAAGGCTGCAGAAGATGTGGGTTCTGTTTTCTTTTTGCTTAGTCCTCCTTCTATGAACGCTGAGGGTGACTCTTGTCGTGAACTCAGTTTGGGAAACAAGCTTCAAGCTTTAGCTCCACAACAACCTGTTTCGGCACCAAAGAATGTGGATTCTGTTTTGTCAAACAGATTATGCCTCTCTGATGATCTGCAATCTGAGCTGGTCAGGTCTGTCTTCATTTCTTGAACAATCTGACTTGAAAGTAGCTTCTGCTTCTGACTTTCAAATTGGAGAGATTCAACCCAGATGCAATTACCAGGCCCCACCCTTTTCTCAATCCATTTACCCCTTACTCACAGACTTTAACAGCATTTTTGTTGACCTGCCATCAATTGGGAAGGCGTTAGCTTGTGCACAGAAGATGCTTTTCGCCATTGACAGAGGTGAAGTAGTGGATGCCAAACTGCTATCTGAGGTCCATACTTTCAGACTTGCAGTCGAAGGACTACAAATTACACTGAACAAAGCCGGTCGAAGCCCTATTGGAAAACTCCACGCCTCAGCTACTACAGATTTCTCTAAGCTTCCTATGAGTGAGAAGTCCCATGTTGTTCTAGCGCAAGCCATTCAGAGCCAAACCAAGGATTTCAAATCTATAGTGGCCGTTGTCGAAGCAAGTAGCTTAGCAGGCCTTAGGAAATACTGGAGGACTCCAGTATCCGGCGATTTTGAGCATTTGGTGAAAAAGTCGATTAGAAAGTATAACGATGATCAAGAAAGGGTTGCCATTGGAACTGTCGACAAGAAGTTACTCACAGAAAATCCAATTGTAGCAGTTGGAGCAACAGCAATTTTAGGAGCTTCATCCATTCCTAAACTTGTCTCTTTAACAGCTTTCATGAAACTTGTTACCTTTAAAATCCCCGTGTCATTTAAACTGCTTTTGACATATACTCAAATGGCGGCAGCTTACAACAACAATAACAATAACAGAACCCATCTAGTCCCCAATCATTGGGGGTATGGGCGGGGGATGGTCGAGAAACAGACCTAACCTTTGGCAATATGCACAAAGTGGCTGCGCTCAGAATACCACTGAAACAGTGGCCCCCCTAAACCTCCAAGAACCGAGGAGCTACACGGACGTTTTGTTGCAGAAATGGCCCCCCTAAATGGCAGCAGCTTATGGAGCTAAAACCACTTCTGTGTTGAAAGCAGCTGCTTCTGGCCAGAAATTTCGCGTGTTGGTCCACAGTCTTATATCCTCTGCTGAGAAAACCAGTCTTTCGATCATGAAGACAGCATTTTATCAGATAATGAGGAGAAAAGGTGTCCGGCCAATTGGAGTTATGCCGTGGACAACTTTTGGTTGCAGCGGGGCTACTTTTGGAGCATTGTCCATGTATGAAGACAATATCGAATGTAGTGCGGAATCTATTCCTACAGCTTCCTCAATTGTCTGTTTGGGTTGTGGGATTCGAAATTTACATCAGGCGTCTCAGGAAGTCAAACAAGCAAATTTGTCAACGATGCACGGGAACATGGAATCAATCATGTACAGTTGCAAAAAAGTGAAGACTAAAAAGTAAGGAGCTATACTTCTATTTACCTGTTTTCCAATTGAGTCCCTTCTTGAATCTGTGTAAATTTTGCATATGGTGCCATTCATTTGGAATTCTTTGACTACTTGTCTTCCAAATCAAGGAATTTGTGAGAGCAACTCTTTTGATCCCTCTTTCGCATTTTGTACATTTTGGAAACCGATATTATGATATAACATGACTACAAAACGAACTGCTGGTGATCGAAACCACATAAAATTCTGCCAATTGGGGGTTGGGGATTCCAACTGTTTTGTCTCAACTTTGCTTAACAGGAAAAAATAAATCTGCTATTCCTTTCCACGGTTTTTGCAACTTTTTGAGTGTTTAGCATCTTCATTTAACGAGATTCGGCAACCCGGGTAATATACTTCTGTCATAGATTTTGCTTCAGAAAGGGGCCTTGGCGCAGCAGTAAGTTGCCCCAATTTGACCTGGTGGTCACGAGTTTGAGTTGTGTAAACAGTCTCTCTGCTTGTGGGGTTAAGGTTGCGACATTCAACCCTTCCCAAATTTGCAATAGCGGAACCTCGTGCCTGGGTAGCCATTGATTTTTTCATTTAAGAATTTGCCTTAAGATGCAGTTGCACTTTGAATCTTTGGTTCATCCAAAATTTGGGCACATTTCCAACTTGAGGATTTTACGCTGATTTCCGTAGTTGCTTGTTTGTGCTAAATTGTCGTGCTGATCACTTGGTGTAGGACCTATGAAGCACGTTTCCGGGTACGAGTACGGGTACTGGTATGTCAATACGGCGAAACAAATGTAGGGTACAGGTATAGCTGGGTACGGCTATAACAAATCATTTTGAAAATTGAGAGCAAGGTATTACATGTAATAATTATACTTCAAATAAAAGAAGTAGCTAAATGACTTGGGCAATGAGGATTCCAACATCGAAAAATCCAACATCAAATAAGGCTCAAATCATAGTGTAATGACATTATACTAAAGAACTTATACACAATAATGCTAAGCATAGAAAATTGGAAGTCTTATTAACTTAGTTTTATTTTTGTGGTTAGTACGGCTTGATATATAGTGGGGTTCTTCTAGGGTACGGCAAAAGTCGAAGAGAAAAATTTAGGTACATGCACGTGGTACGGAGTTAGAACTACCATGCAAAGTATACTGGGTATATTACGGGTACGAGTGCAACAGGGTCTTAGAAGTACCCGTGCTTCATAGTGTAGGACCCCATTTTGCTGTGTATATGCCGGCCGCCATCAACACATCTCCATACCATAAGTTACGAGTTTTGTGGTTATTGTTTTGAATTTTGTGGCGATGCTACAAATTGGTGGTACCATCACCAAAGTTGAGCGACGAATGCTTGTGCTTTAAGTTATGAATGTGCTGGTTACAGTACACTAAAGATGTTTTTCTGAGGAGAAAAAAGTATGACAATTTGCAGCGCATTTGTTGCGAGTTTTATGATTAATTTACCAAGGCCTGTCTTTACACGTTGAGAAGTTAGTTATCTCCCAGTTTGATCAGAATATACAAAGTTGCACAACAAATACCAACGAAAACAACTTACTTTTTTTTTTATTACCGATGGTGTACTATTTAATTAAGTGTTATTTTTTAGGATTACCTTATATGCATAATGCATTTAAAAAATTATGAAGGGCTTCTAGAGCAACATTTGGAAGTCCTCTAAGAATATTTAATAATCACTCCACACATACCGTGGTTGCATTTATGCAGTACATAAATCAAGGAACCGGACTCTCGAGAGTTGAGTTTTTACTCAAGAGTTGACTTGCCTTGTTGGCCACTTGAATTAGGACGGTTTTCACCTCATGCTTCGACAACGGGCGGAGATATACACACACACACAGAGAGAGAGAGAGAGAGAGAGAAGAGAGAGAATCAGATTAAACATTCAATAGCTTTTACTTTATCTAGTAGTAATACATACAGAAAAATGGCAGCATCAAGCAGTAGTGTTGCTGGTTTAGTGTTCACAGTGAGAAGGAAGACACCTGAGTTGGTGGCTCAGGCAAAGCCCACGCCTCGTGAATACAACAAACTGCTCTCGGACATTGATGACCAAGAAGGGCTTCGGTTTCAGATCCCAGGTATACATTTTTATCGCAAGGATGGGTCAAGGTCGATGGAAGCCACAGGGAGAGACAGAGACCCCGTGAATGTGATAAGAGAGGCAATCGCAAAGACGCTGGTGTGGTACTACCCATTCGCAGGTCGGCTGAGGGAATTAGAACCGGGGGCTGCAGGGCGCAAGCTGATGGTGGACTGTACTGGTGAAGGAGTACTGTTCGTGGAAGCCGATGCCGATGTTACGTTGGACCAATTTGGTGATGCACTTCAACCTCCATTTCCCTGCGTGGACCAACTTCTAACAAAGCCCTTCCCAACCAAAATTGGAGACCCAAAAAAGCATCAAAACTGCGTTGTTTTGACGCACAACGTGCTGCACAGCAGCTTGCGTGCAGCACCCACCCGCATCCAGGACGAGTTTCTCTTCCCAAGTTCTGAACCTTGATTGCATCATTTGGTTTTAGAACTTTTAGTGCATCTTTGAGCATCCGACTGACAACAATTCAAATTGTCATATCCGAAAATACTATGTTAATTCATGGCATTTTTTGCATTAGAAAATCCAGGCTTCAAATATTTTCTCCATGGGTAATCAAGGCGATACTGTTTATGGGGTTCCTTAGCTTGTGAGATCAGCAGGCATAACTCATATTTCACTAGTTTTACCATTTTCAATTGCATCGCGAAGGCTAATCGCTCCTCCATGTCTGCATATCCTTCAAGTTGAGTGACAGGAATATGTTACAAAAGGATATTTCTGTAATTAGGGTCAAACAAAGATTGACGGTTTTCTAGATTGGAGAACCTTTTTTAACTAAAAAAGATACGTACAAGTACAAAGGACACTACCGGTTCGAAAATACAAGAAAAAAAAAAAAAGTAATATGTTCCACCGCTTATTATCACATAGTACAAACTCAGTACAAAACTAGAGGACGGGGGTGAGGAGAAACACGAGTGAATTGAAAAGAAAAACAGACGCACCCACGGATGAAACAAAGCAGAAAAGTATGGTCGATGACGATGAAGAGTGCATCCATGGCTAGGTAGTAGCCTCTGGTGGCGTTGGCAGTGCATGTTCAGCTGCTCTGAAATTAGACAGGGCGTCTAACAGGTGATGTGTTGCTTTCTCAAAACTCACAAATCCCATGAACCAGAAGTCGTGACCATCAATGGTAACAACTTGTATATACTTCTCCGGCGGGGTTTCTCTCATACTCACGGGGTTGATTGCACCAATATTTGGTAATGGTATATTAACCTGTCCAATGCACGCACAAGTCAGTACATCACACAGCCAATGCTCAATTCTTTTATAAAATTTGCCATGCTCTTTTATTCCAGTTTTTTTCTTTTTTGGTCCAATTTAAGATCAAGACTTATAGGATATTGGCTTTTTTAGATAGTATATCTTATCCGTACAAACATTTCTGCAACTTTTTTTTTTGGGTAAATCATTTCTGTATATTTTCATGTCAAGTTTTTTTTTTTTTTCCTCGATCAAATGCTTTTTTACTCCAGTTACTAAATAAACAAAGCCTTCTGGGAAAGCTCACTTCAATCTAATTATGTGCAATTTCCATGTATATGTCTTTCTGTGACTAATTGCTGTGTTTACCTTGTAGTAGCTCCAAGCCTCCTGCCCAGATGGAGCAGTAAAAGACAAGGGACGATCGCTGCAGAAAGCCACTCGATGAGTTGACAGATAAAGGGTTCCGGCAACTGGGCCGGTGGCCGTGGAAAGGTAGCAGGCAAATGTCTTCTTCAGCTTCTCATTCTGTTCAGTTGCAAAGGTTTGCTTGAAAAGAGACTCAAACCCACCCTCTGATATAGCTTTGGCAGTCAGATTAACCTTGTCCCATGCGGCACCGGGCACAGAATGCCCCATTTTCACTGCAACAACACATGCATCCAATTCATCACTTGCTTGGTTTTGAATTGTTCGCTAATTCTGTGGGGTGCCATTAGTGTGTTGGGATCAAAGCGTTTTGTCAATCAAACAAATAAATACTCCATCCATTTCAAAATTTTAGTCAATTAACAAAAATCTTGTCAATTTTCAAATTGAATACCAACGCACTTCTGTCCATTACAAGTTGAGTGCTTCAGATACACAATTAGGGATTTTTTTGTCAATGAAAGAACTGCCCAAAAGCAATGCAGTCACGATATATGTGAAAGAAATGCATCAAAGCGAGATAAATATATGAATAATGCTTAACAGGGTGCCAGAAATGAGTGATAGCACGGTTGCATATTAGAGAGTAGATAGTTTTGGAAGACTTGACGGAAGTTATTGTGCAAATCTTTCAGAACATGAAGACTCAGACACGCTCGTGTCTGTGTCCCCACCATACTTTTGTACATCCCGGCCGGTTCATATCGGATTTTGTAGACTCCGGTACGGATACCCATCGGTATAGCAGTGGAATTGAAAATTGCATACCGTTTTGGCCGGTTTCTGATACGTATTGGTAGGCTGAGATAGCAACGGGGAGTAGCAGCTTTTCTTTTCAATTTTTCAGCTTTATTCGTGTTACTAATGATTTTAAAAAATCACAACACTCGATTCCAACGACGTATATTTCGATACATACGCTACCAATACACTAAAACCGCAACCACTGGATCTCCCAATACCGCTATTTAATTTTACTAATTAACTACGGTACTCATTATGTAATCACTAATTAATCAGACAGAGTTAAAGAAAGAGTTGAAGGAGGAGGAGACGTACGATTGTGCCAAATATTGCGGGCTATGGTCTCAGCTGTGGTGCACCAGGAATTGAACATGTTAATGACATTCTCAAAAGGGTTGTTGCTGGGCTTGTCAACAGGGGAGTATTGGAGGTAAGGGTGGTTGGAATGGAAAAACTGCTGGTGATCGGCGGCGCTCCACGTGGCAGCCTTCTGGTTATCGGGATGGACTGTTGGGACTGCCGGCGGCCCCATGATATGGGTTCCCCATTTCTTGAAGTCCTCATCGGACGGCGAGGATGAAGCTGCCGCTGCCGCCGAAGAGGGTTGCTGCTGAGGTGGTGGGTTGGTTTGGGGTTCATCGGGCGTGCCTGTCATGGTTGATTGGTTAATGAAATTGTAGGACTCGTCTGTTTTGAAGAACTTGTTTTCGGATAGCTGATGAAACTTCGAGATATTCTGTACGGGGTTAAAGTAGGGTGGGTGCTTGGTTATATTTATACGGTACGGGGAATGAGATTAAAGAGATGCATTCAAGATTACTTAAATGCTATGAAATGAAAAATCCACATAATCAACACAACACGCTTCTCATCAGTTACTTTGCGATGAAGAAAAAGGGAGATGGGGAGGAGTGCAATTTTGTTCACCCTCCTTAGAAAATGGTGAATAAAACTTTCTCTGTGATTCATTGAAATGGTGTAGGTTCGGGCTGTAATACATTTTTTCATAAGAATAACATCACTTTTCGATGAGATAACGTCACTTTTTGGTGAGATCTGCATCATTTTAACCATATTAACCAACAAAATTAAATTCAATGGGGGAGTAATATTGTATTCCTATTTACTTGTACCATCTCCTAGTCTCTTAAGCTCTAAAATTCTATTTCAGAAACTGAATGTGATATATGAAGGGGAAGTTTTACAATAATTTATTCTTTTGTTCTTTAATTTTTTGTACTTTATAAAGGAACGCATTGTCTTTTTTAGAGATTTGATTTCCAAATTTACTTTGGAGTCTCAATGCCATGTTCGTTTTAGGTTTTGAGATCCATTTTTTCAATTATTACTTAATCATTACTCATATTTCCCTTCAATTATTACCTCTACTTTTAAATATTATTCTCATTTCTCTCTATCCCTTTCCAATCATTACGCCATAGTTCTAATTAATACTCTATCTTTATTTCTCATCCAATCATTACCCAAAAATTAAAATCCAAACCAAACACAACCTTAGAGACTCATACCTTTATTTTCGTCTTTAAATCTCCAAAAATAAGGATAAGTACAAAAAAATCACATTTAGCCTCTAGATAAGATTTTAAGAATATCAAGGAGATTTTCGATCCTCCTAGCTGCATAAGCTTTCCAGATGGGCGCTTTTTTTGGTAGACACGTAATTGCAATTTAATACACTTTAGATGGATTAATTGGTTTGACAAATTGGTAGTTGTACAATTCGAATGTTCCAGATCCAGGGGATGACATTGGCAGTTTGGCACCCCCTTGTTCCTGTGTCTGTGTGGAGAGTTCTACCCCACTTTCCAGTGTTTCCACGGGAAACATCTAGCTTGCGTTCGTCGGTTTAAGATAAGATGGAAGTAGGTAATAGGAGTATTTTTTAGTATTATTTTTCGTGAGAACTTATTGATAGTTATACTTTAATAGTATTTGTTAATTGATTTTAATTTTATTCACTCTTTTAGACATGGTGAACAGTATCCTCCCTCTTATTGAGTGAAATAATATAGGTCCCATCAAAAAGTGATCTATCCTTACCAAAAAATATATTACAATTAATAGTGAAACCTATATTATTCAATCAATACGAGAGAGGGTAATGTTCGCTCTCTTTTAAAAAGAATGAATAAAATCCCACTCTTCAAAATCAACTAAATGAAAAACTTGGAGTGTGATAATCGAAAGAGTGCCAAAATCATTTCCCTTGGTTTAATTTGATTTGGTTTATCAACTCCCTCCGTCTCACTTTATTTGTCAATTATTCTTTTAATCTCTTTTGTGTTATTGTCTATGTCTTTCAATGTGAATCTTAAAAAAATATGTAATGACTGGATCTTATTTCGGATTTCTATTTGTTCTATAATACGAATTTTTTTATATCATTAAAAATATTATAGATTGACAGATAGTATAAACAATAGACACAAAATAGACAAAAGGAATAATTGGCAAATAAAATGAGACAGAGGAAGTACAATTTAACAGTCAATAATTTGATGACTTGAATCTTTTCATTAGTTGTTGCGGATTTTGATTTTGTAATTTTTTTTTTATAAGATCATAATTTGTTGGAGTTTTCCGGCAAATTGCCGAGCCAAGTCGTGAAATCCAACGCCCAACAACCTCACCATAGACCTCGCCAATATATCGACAGGTACAACACCTCGCCACAGGAGGCGAGGTTTGGTGAGGGTTGGCTCTCTCTCTCTCTCTCTCTCTCTCTCTCTCTCTGGAAAAAATGATTTGCCGGAGGAGTGATCGTAATATCAATTTGACGCCATAGGATTGTAGGTCTCGTCGAGGCGATTGCAATGGTGTAAGACTCATTGTCGGAGAAGTTGCCGGGAGATCGCACGTGCCGGTGAACGTACGTGCGTGACGGAGAGTGAGATCCACTCTCTTGTGACGTTCACGCGCCCTGAGGTTGAAGACGAGTCAGATGTGGTTTTTTTTTTTTGTTGAGCCAAGTGGCTAGTCTGTTGAGTAGAGATGATATTTTTTGGCTAACTATATCACTATATGACACTTTTTGGGACAAAATGGCTAGTTTTTTTTTTTGCTTAGGCTGTTGGAGATGCTCTTACAAGATTAAGACTTGTTTCTAGCCAAAATAGCATCTAATTCTGGCGGAATACAACCCGGAGAGAATAAAACTTTTCTACTTAAGCAATTTGTGGCTACTCAATGAGCAGATTCATCTCTCGACAGGGCCAAGTAAAAGACCAATTTCTCGAGCTTGCCCAAGCCTTGATATCCTCTACAAGAATTGAAATCTCCCAACTACAATGGTGGTCTTCTCGATTTAAGCTTTCAATAAGCTCTTTGCAATCAAACTCGAAAATTGCTTCTGAGATCTCCATATCTACAGCCATACCACAAACTATTCGAAGGGCCCATGCCTCCGTAACCGCAGCTGTGTTAGCCTGAATTTGACCATAGTGACACACTTGAGCTACTCCACTATCTCTAACAATAATGCCAAAAGCAGCTAAGCTGCTGGAGGAAGAAAAAACTCTATCGCAATTAAATTTGGTAAAAGAACCAATAGGAGGGGACCATCTGCCTAAGCGGTTAACCTTTACAATTGGAATTTTCCAACCCTCATGGCCCCTTGGAGATAATCAGAGCTGGCTAAGCTGGACTTGAGGATAGTTTTTTCTGGGTTGGGGCATAGTATCATTAAACACATACTCATTTCTAGCCTTCCAAATTGCCCAACAGGTGTGAAAATTGAAGCCAATCTCTCTGGGTCTGATTCCTTTGCAAGGGATCCACATAAAAGATCCTCCACGCTTCTATCAGCAGATTTCAGGGGGTAATCAAGGGTCCAAAAAGAAACATTTGAAGATTAATAAGCATTTTGAATCATCTTCGTGAAATTTGAAGTGGACCCAAATAAATAAATAAATCAAATGAGTGTCAAACGGGACTTTACCAACACGAACCCCCCTCAAAACTCCCAAAACGACTAGTTTTGGGGGTTGGCAGGACTTGCCATCCCTTTGGGGACCGTAGAGTCCCGCAGTTTCTTGAAAAGGGAGGGAATTTGGGAGATGCCAATTGCCAAAATGACATTGCACTGGTGTGAGCAAAACTGCCATTTTTTTTTATAAAATGACACCGTAGACAACCAAAAAATAGATTTGGCAGTGCTATTTTGGCACTCATGAGTGCAGTTGCTCTAATAGTGAATGAGATTTGACCTTTTTTTTTTTTTGGGAATTGAATGAGATTCGACTTAATTCTTCAATTTTGGGGCATTCGAATTTGATTCATCCGTTACTCTCTGGGAACATCAATTGTTAGAGAGAGAGAGAGGGAGAAGAGTTTGGAACTCCATTTAGGTACGGCTAAATGTATTTATCTATTTGTTTGAAAGGTGTATAACTACTTTCACAAGGGAAAACAAGAAGTGGCCTGGTAGAGAACATGAAAATGCATTCGATGGGTGAGATTCATCCGGAATACTGTTATCCGACAGGTGAAATTCATCCGGTACATTCGTCGGATGCGTTTTCATGTTCCATTTCATGTTCCCTACACTTTCTCAAACGAGAAAGACCAACTAGATACGTCTTGATAAAGAACAAAAGCATACACTGATACCCAGTTTGAGGGCAAGCCAACAAGCCTTAACAAATGCCTTTTTAGGTATTTTATTTTGCCAAATCACAAAAACCCCTCTAAGAGACTCAGTAAAGACTTTTGGTAAATTACTTTTGTGAATATCACCTAGCCATCCAAACTTTTTTTTTGGAAACTACTATTCACCATCCAAATATTTTTTTTTATGGGGAGTGTGAATATCAATTACCTTTTTATTATATTCTCTCTCTCTCTCCCCCTACCTCCTACATGGAATGTGGAAGAAGAAAAATAAAAAAGAAATGAAAAATAATACTATTTTAATAATATAGATGTTGGGTAAGATAGATACTATTGTTAGAGTGTTGAAAGAGATATGAGTAGATAAAATGTACACTACTTCCTCCATCCGAATTTGTTAGTCCCTTTTTGAAATCCGTGTAACTTTTTATTGCTTGTATCTTTCAATGTGTGTCTAAAAAAATATGCAGTATGGATCTTGTTTAATAGATCTCAATTACTTCTATAATACAAAGTTCGCACAATCATGAAAACCATAATAAATGAGAGATATAAGCAATAAAAAATTACACAAATCTCAAAAAGGGACCAACAAATCTGGACAGAAGGAGTATTTATTAGTATTTTTTACTCAAAATTTACCTAATCTCTTGAGGGTGTCCTAAGAGCATTAATATGTGGCTTGCTAAACCCACTTTTGAGTTAAAGTAGAGAGAGCAAACTCCCAAAAAAATCTCAAAAAATCAACCTCGCCATACCTCACCAATTTGCAAATTTCATAACTTTGCTACGCACCAAAGGCACTGTTCACGCACTGCTCACTTTTCTTTTATTACTTTTGGGGAGTAGGAGTAGAAAGAAAGAGTAATTTAATATAGTGAAGTTAGAATAGAAAGTCAAATTTTATGAGTTATTTGAAAAGTGACTTGCTAAATTATAAAAATTATTTTTAAGATTAAACTTGATGTTTTTTTAGGCCTATTTTGGCTAAAAAAGCGAAGTTGCTTTTTTTTCGTCTTTATTTGATTTTTTTTCGCGTTAGTTAGTTTTGTGTCAAACTTTTGTGGATTATTGGTTCTTCTCGACGAGAGGAATCGGAAAAGTAAAAAAATATATTTGGAAAATATATTTTTTGGATTTTTTTGGAAAATATTAAGTAAAAAAAACTGTTTTTTTGGATTTTTTTTGTCTTTATTTGGAAAATATTAAGTTGAGGTTATAATTTTTTAGTTTTCTGATTCCTCTCGTCAAAAAGAACCAATAATCCACAAAAATTTGACACAAAACTAATTAACGCAAAAAAAATCAAATAAAGACAAAAAAAAAAGCGATTTTACTTTTTAAGCCAAAATAGGCCTTAGTGTGTCTGATAAGGATGCCCTCTCTAGAAAATAGAAAGACGCCAAGATGGTGATGACATTTTAAATGACCGGGCTTCACCGGCCTTAACCCTTGCGTTGTTGGGAACTTGGGAAATTATAGTTTTCTCCAGAAATAATATTATGACGTCAAATAAAACATTCAAGAAGTGTATCCAAAGTGGATTGATTGGTGATTAAGTTAGTTGGACAAGGCGAAGAGTCAAATTTCACTGACAACAACTAACTAACGCTTTTTGCATGTCAGAAAAAACCAAAAACTTTCAAGCGTTTCTATTCTACTGTATTTCTTAATTTTTACGTGGCTTAACTTTGAAATGAACACAAATTAGAATTATCAATGACCATAGAGAGAAATTAAAAATATTATTGGTCCACCGCTCTGCCTCGCGAAAACTTCCTCAGTAAGGTTCCAAATACCTTTAGCATTAGCAACAATCGAAATAAAAAATAAATAAATAAATAAAAAATTCGATACATCGATCCAAATTATCCAATAGGTTTTGGTTTTTGGGTAAATTTTAGTGACACCCCCTGAGACTTTTCTTAATAACAGATACCTTTCTCAGGTATGAAAAACGGTTCTTTCGAGTAGTAAAAAATTAGTTGTTAATAACTTTTTTTACCCTTTTGTTCAAAAGAGCTCCTCCAATGGTAAGAAAGTCATTTTAATTTAAAATAAGTGAGAGGTGATAGTTTTTTTAATTACTTTTTTATTATTAGAAAATGTGAATTTTTAAATATTAGTAACTTTTGAATCATTTCATCACGTGTTTAGACAGCAATTGTCGATTGAGAGTGTCGGTGAGAAGCACATGGAAATCATAAGGGATTTATTGTTATTTCTCATATATAAAGGCATTGCTTGTTATTCATTATTATTTCTCCTACATAAAGGCATTGCTATAAAGTGTTAGTAATAACTTGTTTGACTACTTGTTGTAGTGGTGGGTTATATAATAACAATGTCAAAATTGCCCTTTAACTTTGTTAATATTATGTATGTTTCAATAATTCTTTTTTCCATTACTCATTTTGAACTTTATTTATCTCTCATTATTAGTAGTTTAGTACTAGAGTATATGTCTATTTCATACATAAGTAATAAATATGATAGGTTTTTGGACACATTGAAATTCCATAGGGGAAAAAAAAAGTGCATGTCTCCATGAGATAAAATAAGACAAGTGAGTAATGCGTGAGAAAAAATGAGGTGTCGAGCCAACAAGCATATAAAGTCTGGACTGGAGTATTATGGTATTTTCTAATGTATGGAGTTCAGACCGGATTCGTAATAACACCGCCCTCTTGGGTTTCTCCAGACTTTATAAAATCCAAACCACACACCCGTGTAGAGAGGTGTCTTTTCCAATGTATGGAGTCGAAACCAAATTCGTAATAACACCGCCCTCTTGGGTTTCTCCAGACTTTATACTAATCCCCTATCTAAAATCCAAACCACACCCCGTGTAGAGAGGGTTCGGTGTACTCACAATCTAATCCATTGCCAAACAACTCAAACAAGACCACCCGTTATTATGGCTCTGAGGGGAGTGCAAATTTGTTCACCCTCACCTAATGAGGGTGAATAAAACCTTCACCCTGATTGGTTGAAATGGTGTGGGGTCCACAGAATCAATACACTTTTTGGTAAGCATAACATCACTTTATAATAGGATCTACATCATTTGTGGTGGACCTCATACCATTTCAATCAATCAGAGTGTTAATGAAATTTGGACTCCTCTAAGAGCAAGCCCAACAAACTCCCTAAATTGGCTCTCATCCCTATTTTAGGGAGCCAAACCCCAATATTAGGCTCCAACAAACTCCCTAAACCCCTCCCTAAAATACAAAAATGAATAGTGCCTCC
>JAXBDA010001393.1:0-55630 GCA_036023075.1 Gaultheria prostrata | reverse complement strand
TCTCAATGAAATCTATCAAACAAGATCCATATTGCTTAGAAAATTATTTTTGTAACTATATTATTTTTTAGTTTGAAAATTGCACGTAGTTTCGTAGGGGGCAAACATTTTGGAACGGAGGGAGTACAACCGTGCTATTCACATGGCCAACCTCGGGTCCCGCAAAGAGGATTTGAATCGCTCATTTTCTTAAAATGTTTTTTTGTGAGGACAAATGCAGAAAATCAGAATTCATTGGGCGAACTCTGATTTTTAAAAATTCGTAGGGCGAACTCTGATTTTCTTTTGCAAGAACTCAGAAAAATAATTTTTAAAAAATGAACCATTCGAATTATCTTAGCAGGACTTGACATGGCCCCCGCTAAAGCGTCTCTGAACAGACTTTCTGTAAATTTTAAGGCAACTTATTTTTCACACTCCCCTATTTGATGAGTGCACTTTTCTTTCCTTTCTTTTTTTGGTCACCTGTCTTTTACAGTTTTACTAGACTTCATGAAATGAACAGAATAACCCTTCAATTAAAGAAAGCTTGCGTCAAAGGATGAATCTCCAAATTCGAAGCAATCACCTTTTGTTAAAATCTGGCCTTCCAATGGAGAAATTTTTTAGTGCGAATAGGGTACCGCAAAAGTGGTGTCTGGGCATGTATTTCGGCCTTCGAAAAGTGTTTTGAACAGTTCAAATCTCTCTCTCTCTCTCTCTCTCTCTCTCAAATCTGCACCATCCAAAATACTATTGGACGGCCGGGATGAACGACGAGTACCGCCATGTGGTACCCATCCGGCACCCATATTTTTCTCCTTCCAACCACTGCTCTACCATTCACTAGGCTTATTTTCATCTTTCCTTCCATAAAAGTAACAATGACTTAATGTCAATGGCCGATTCCAGGAAATTTTATCAACAGGGTCATATCTAATTGCGCGACGACAAGGATTTTTGCATTTGTGGAAAGAAATGAATGAAAAAGTTTTTCGATGGCAAAATAAACGTAAAAGAGTCGTTTTGAATACTACCAGAGATCATTGTAGGCTGGGTTTCCCATAAGATTTTATGGGAAATCCCATCAAATCAACTGGATGATTTTACGGGATTTCCCATAAAAGCAAATGGCAAACCCAGCCGTAATGAAGTTGACAATGATCCCATTCTTATCCGTTGGGCTTGTAGTGAAGAACTATAGAGACCTTAATTGTGTTAGTCAAAGACCTCTTGCGAAGCCCAATTGTAGATTTGATCACCATACAACTTCACTCATTGGACCGAAGAAGGGGGCGTATATGAATTCGAATCGAGATCTTCTCATGTGATTCTCTCTTATGGTCCTTAATGTCATCCAAAAATAAGATCACTGCGATCTCATTCGATAATCGAAGCTGCTCAATTTGTAGACTTGGATCACTGTGATCAGATATCGACAAAAGATTGGTCAAATCATTTATTTTTATTTTTATTTTTATTTTATTGGCATTGGTCAAATCATATATGTCTAAAGAGGAATGAGCAGTGAGAATCTAATTGTCCAGTTCTTTTTTGACAAACATTAAGTTGAATGGCTCATATCCTCAAATAAAATCGTGATGGATCCTATATCTTGCATCACCAAAAAGCAAAGGGCCTAGATACAATGAGTTCCTTGAACACAATGATCAGAACAAATACACAGAGAACAGAAAAAGGGCTAAAATTCAAATAACCAAAGATTTTATAACTAAATTCCTTTTACCCCCTCGTCATCATGGTTTACACTTTCTCCTCCACTTTCTCCTCCCACCACAAAATGGAAACAAAAGGGAAAAAAGAGGAAATTGTTGTGTGATTTGACATTGCAATAACAACAAGAAATTGAATTTCATCAGGGAGAGGAAGTGTCTAGGCTTTATGTGAGGCACAACTTTGGGCTTTAGGATGAACAGCACCAACCTTTTTTGGCTTGACCATATACTTCTTCGCTACTACCAGCCTGTAAAACAACAGTCTTTCCATCCCCCATCCATGTGGGATCTTGTTTCTTGAGTTCTTGAGATTGTATTACCTTCCTGCTCAAAATATTGTAGATTTCTCTAACCACCGTCTGAAACGCAGTAGTTACGTTGGATGAATCGAGAGCTGAAGTTTCAATGAAGAACAAACCCTGCGCCTCGGCTAAGGCTTTGCCTTCAGCAGTGGTAACCTCCCTCGCATCTTGCAGATCGGACTTGTTTCCGACAAGAATTGTAACTACATTCATGTCAGAGTGAGCTGTTCAAGAAACAAAACAAAGCAAAATCAAGCCCTTGGCTTACCAAACTACGCAAGACTTAATTTACGATAATCATTCTTTTACCACCAGAACATTTTATTGATATCCTATGCAAAAGATATAAATGTGATCAGATTACGCATCTGAACAACATGCAGCTCGAATGCTGCTGCAGTTTCATCTTCAATGGAACTTGAATGTAAAAGCACAACAGATTCACTGAAGTATCACTATGTTGACAAACAGCCAACTCAGCTGTGAGTAAAAAAGCTAATCTCTAGAATTAATAATGCAAGAATGGAAATAGAATAATGACAACAGAGATAAAGTCATTCTGTACATAATATTATCAACAAGACTTCAATATTCATCTGTCAAGAAAAACTTGAGCATAAACATAAACAAACAACAAAAATGAGCATTATTGATGCCAAAGAAGTCTAAATAGCATAAACAAAATGGACCGAAGAGGATTTGGCTGTTGTACGTACTGTGAAGTTCGTTAAGCCATCTGCCAATGCTATCAAAAGTTTGACGTCTACTAATGTCATAGACCACAAGAGCTCCAACTGCACCCCTGTAATATGCAGATGTAACAGCCCTGAACCGCTCCTGACCTGCTGTGTCCCAGATCTGTGCCTTAACTTCCTTCCCATTGATATCCAATTTCTGAGTTTGGAATTCCACTCCTATCGTGGATTTCGAGTTAGGATAAAACTCATTTCTTGCAAATCTAGCAAGCAAGTTTGATTTCCCAACCGCTGAATCTCCAATTAAAACAATCTTGAAAAGGTAATCCTCAGTTTGCTCCTCCTCCGAGTAAAATGCCATTTTTGAGAGAGGTAAAATTGCACACACAACTAGAGAACCATATTTGCTGATCCAGTGTATTCAATATCGTGGGTCCTTTTTAGAAGTTCAATACCTAAGAAGGCAAAACATTCCCCAATTGAAGAAAAGGAGCTGAAATTAGAAAATGCAAGTGTATGAAGGACAAAAGAAAGAGTACCATAGTAACTTAGAAGCAGCACAAAAGGAACATAAATCTATTGCTTACAATGGTAAAGCTAACACGGTCTAATCAGCAACGATAAATTCCTGTCCTCCAACACTTCCTTGGTCCACACTCCTCAATCCTGATAATGGGAATATATGTAGAGCTTTCTCCACTTAAGAGTTCAATTTGGTCCTGCAAAGGCAAGTTTTAAGGTACCTGCATTTTCAAGACAAGCATAAGAATCCAGAAACTTCTACAGAAGGATTTATATTCTTTATTGTTGGTTCCTTATCTGAGTTCTCACAAAAAGAGTTGCCCCATCTTGAAAGAAAAAGCAAATTTGATGTTTTGGAACCAACAGCGTGGTGGATATGTGCTTTTACCATGCAAACTCTCATCTGCAGACTGAACACCATTATAAACCCACAGCCAAGCACTTTGTATCCCCAGATCCCCGCTCTTGCTCCACTCTCCTTGCTCTTGCTCCTCCTCTTCTCCACTAGCTTCTGATCTCAAGCCTAAAAAAAATAATGACTTAATATCAATGGCAACTCTGGGATCATTCGAAACAACTACTATTTCGTGAAATTGTTTCGAACAAAAAAAGAAAATTACAAATAGAGGCGCCTATCAAAAAGATTCTCCAAAGGCTTGAGGATCGAGGTATCATTAGCTGAAGAAGTGCCAATCCTTTCAAATCATTTCAGTTTAGTCTCTGGCTTGTTAACAAAATTAGAGACTAAAGTCAACTATTTCGACAGACGTTTACATTTTTTTTTCACCTTACCCATTACTCCTAAGTTTAATTAGAGCCTAAAGTCAACTATTGCGACGGATATTTTCCTTTTTTTATTTCACCTTACTACTCATATGTTTATACAATACTTGTAAGTAAACTATCAAGTTTGACTGCTGAAGATATTCTTTTATCTATATATTTTCAATCATATCAACAAGTCGAAGTTAACCCACCAACTAATTTCAGTTGAAAAATCATGTGAGTTGGATTTCTCCAATTTTGCTGGTGTCAATTTACACCATAAGCTGCCTAGTTGCGTCGCCCCACGGTGGTGCTTCAATATTTTCATTTTCAGGTGGTACTCCAACATTTGCATTTGGAGGTGTTACTTGAAGGTTATGACATCAAAGCAGTATAAAGACTGGAGAATACTTCATGTTTAAGCGACTCTCATGAAGAGAAATCAACATGTAAAGTTGCTACTCCCATATTCTCATCGTGAGGTAGTGCTCGTACACAATACCTACAAAGACCCGGAGAACAGTGATGAAAACGCTGCTGCGAGAATAACTCACGGTTGAAGGTCATCATTTTTCTCTATTTGCCTAAAAGACAATTGTGCTTACTGCAATTGAGGGCTTGAGGACAACAAATGCACAACAACAACAACAGAGGAGGAGATGCGTAAAGATAATACTGAACTTTAGGAAGTTTTACCAAGTCCATATATGCAATAATTTGAGATACAAGCAATTCACAGATGTATAGTTATGAATAGAAAATTGGAAATGTCATGCAAAATCGGAACTTGGTTATGCGCTCTGTATAGAATGGGAATTCAAACCACAACAAAATTATAGGAGAATACTATAAAGTGTATCAATCCCCTTAGTAATGGATATACCATTAGCCACCTCAAAATCCAAACGCTGAGTGGTGGAGCAAGGATTTCGACGCAAAAGTGGCACCGTTCAATGGGTAGATATATCTTGTTGCATATTGTGTTAAAAAATGTGAACAAAAAAGGTGAAGTGTAAAGTCATATAATTAGGGTTTGTGTTGGACCTTCTTTTTTTTTTTTTTAAAAAATGAATAAAGGCTTAGTCCAACTCTCTTTTGGTACTCAAATGGAAATCATTGAAATATTATTTTTCTAATCCAAACTGATCATTTTCTAAATGGCAATTTTTACATTATATGTACAAATATTACGTTGTTTGCATACCAATAAATACCTAATCGAATCATATTAGTTTTTTTTAAAGAAAAAATTATGTGCTAGACAGTGTGGCTCCGCCACTGAACTGGAGATCAGGGCAACCCAAAGAACTCTGATCACATAATAAGGTAATTTTAATTGGCTCACTAAAACAGCATTAAATAGCAGCGAAAACTGCCATGTCATAAAACTATTAAACAGTTCCTTAATCCTTCAACTAAAAGACAGCTTGATTAGTCGCTTTCTTCAAGAAAATATGCAACAATTCATTAGACATCCACCATTTTTATACAAAACTTCAGACCTGATATGTAGGAATTACCTACAAACTAACATCAACAGCTTCTTTAAAAGCTTTAATCTTCTTCCCGTTCCATCCCATTGTCTCTACACAGAAATTACTGTTTGGTTAGCCCCATAGTTATGTGAGTAAGTATGCACATGTGTGGATATTTATGCATGTTTGCTTTTTTAAGATGTGGGTGGCCCGCCTGATCTCTCGGTCTGCATACTTGGCTACTCGCCATCACGCATATGCAATGTAACTATCAGGCTGAGAGAATCATTGTGAGAAATAAAATCAACCATTCATCATTGGTTAACCGTCTATTCAAACCTAAGACCCCTTGAAGAATAGGCCTCAGCCTGCGCGAAACATACAATTAGCACATGAGAAGAGGGATTCTATTGGTTTTCACTCCATATAGACTTTTCAAGCTAAAAAAGTCAAACCCTTTTCAAGAACTAAACCAATGATCTTCCCATTCCAAACCGACCACCCAGTAGTTGATTTCATAGCAACGCTACACATTGTTTCCCAATTTACGTAAAACCAATCAAATAGAGATTTAGATGAACAAATGTATCAAAAGATATATATAATTTCAGGAGCTCGGAAAGACAAAATACAGAGAATTGTTCAACAAATTTTTTAAAAAAAAAAACCCAATTTGTACAAAATGCAAGAAATAAAAAGCAATGGAAAGCTTGAAAATCCGACCTTTGCGAAATCCCACTCCTATCTCTCTCGCGCAGAAGCTTGTGATCAAACAATGGATGAATCAGAACCCCTCAAAATACTGGATCGATCAGAAGGTACTCAAGAAAGTGCATTAGTTACAAAAATAATCCAAGAAAAACCCAGAAAGGAAAGGTTTTAAGGGTTCTGGATTGGTGAGAGATTAGGATTAGGATTCGCGATTCGAGGAGGGAAGACGCGGGAAAGAAGAGGAGAGAGAGAGAGAGATTTACACCCCAGAGAACAAAGCTCTAGCTTTACGCAGGCTTTTGTTCACTTAACTAAAATGTCGATCTAGGGTTTCAGACATTAGCATAGAAATCGCAACACTGAGAGAGAGAGAGAGGGGAGAGTACATACCAGCGAGAGAGGAGAGAGAAGCTCTCGATCGGGTTCAGCGAGAGGGCGAGAGAGCTTTGATCGAGCTTCAGCGAGAGCGGACGTCGTTTCTTTTCTCTGGAGTCGTTTTGTCCCGATGTGAGGATGGAAAAACAATTCTCCTCATTTTAACGGAAACCCTATTCCCTTATTTGGGTGAGAATTGTTATTATTCCTTCGTTTACTCATGAATGAACCAAACACAGAAATACGGGGAGGGATCAGGGGACACAACTTACCACTGAGGTGGTGGTAGTCTAATTGGCCAAAATGAATAGGATAAGATTTTCCTTTCTTCTTGTGCATGGATCATCCTGGTTCAAATCTCTCTCATGTCATTGCTGGGACTTGTGTAGATTTGCAAGGAGGGTCTTTGGCAAACTAGTCACCTAGGTGGTGCTATGGTGACGGCCTGTCTTATTCAGACAGTAGCTATGGTTCAACCAGACATTCCACAGTGGATCGGAAACCCCAATGGTCACATCCATGGGGGGTTGCTACGCTGGTCGCCCATTCTCACCCTTTTTCCAGTTAAAAAATAATAATAATCAAGGGACACAACTTTTGACACGCGTTTTTGTTCCGGGTTCTATTGTGGTGATCCAAACTGCTCACTTTGTTTAAATTGATAAAGTAGAATTCAACATAAAAATTCAGCTCAATCGACTATCGATAAGTGCTTGATCCAAATAATTTTTCAAAAAGCTTGACACGAACTGGCGTTCGTAAAATTATTTGCATGAAGCACTTACCAATATTCGAATGAGTTGATTTTTACGGATACTCTTAAAAACATGTTTTAAACAAATTGAACGGCTCCGAAACATGTTGTGTCAAAATTTACTAATGGTACCCAATAGGCACACATTAAGGTTGAAAAAATATATTGAAATATGTGAAAAGTATATAGGAATATGTGAAAGTGTATTGAAAAATGTAAAAGGTGTATTGGAATGTGTATTTTTTTTATTTGTTTATGTGTTTAATGTATGCCTATTAGATACACGTTAGCAAGATCCTTTGTAAATTTGTTGCGGCAATAGTAATTTTTGACTCACATATATTAGTAATCTGCATGGGGGTGGCATTGGTAATTAGAAAGTAACAGTGGGAGTGAATGATACTCCCGAGGTTAATTTCTTAGTAGACTAAACAATTCTTTATTGAGGTGAATAGAAATTCATTTTCTTAACGATCATTCTTTCATTTATTGGTGAACCAAAGGTTGAAATAAGTATTTCATTAGAATGACCATTCCATTTCAACGTCCATTCCATCAAGCCAATTAAACATAAGCTTATTCGGGGATCCTGTAGTGTGGCGTTCGAGCCGTTGATCTCTGTAATCAATGGCTCGGATTTCATCTCAGTAATGGACGGCTCAGATCATGCAAGTGTTTAGATGAAATCAGGACCATTGATTGCGCAATCAAAGGCTCGGAATTCCGGACTACAACCCTGTAATGCGGAGTAGGATACCCAATCGGTGCGAAATGACACTCGTAGCTACGTATCAAATTTGGTACCCGACTCGGTTACATGATGCCGTTAAGTTTTGTAGCACAATCGGTCGCGGAGTTTGGTGAGAGGCAGAACCTTTCGTAGCTAGGATAGCAAAAGCTAGCTAGGAAATGGGAGGAATTTTAGTTATCAAAATTCAACTATCCTAAGTTTGAAACTTGACAACTTCTTGGGTTAGGCCGCAAGAGTTTTTCTTATGATTTAATTCCGACGTAGATGGCCTAATTTTAACCGGACTTAAGTCTAAATGTGTACAAACTGCCTGGACACCTCCACCAAAAAAAAAAAAACAGAAAAGAAGAAAGAAAAACGGAAACCTTAGGAGTGTGACCACAAAATATAAATGGCAGCCCAGAATTAGGTGTTTCGTAATAGGACCAATTTAAGGTCCCCTACTAGCATAAAATAAAACATGCATATTGTACTAGGCCTAACTGCCTAGGAATGGGCCTGCATGTCCTAATTTAGAGAAAAATCAGTACTAATTGAATCTTTCATCGGTTGAAAACTTAGCCACCATAAATATTACTCTTCTTTTATGAAAACCTTAGTCACCACAAATATTACTCTTCCTCATTCCCCTCCACCCCTAGGGTTTCAATACCCTCGCATGGTGGTGGGAGACAGCACTGGCCCTGGCCTAAAGCGGGAGGTGCAGCCGCTTTAGGCCCAAACAATTATGCAAAAATTAAGGGGCCTCTCTAAAACAAAAACTTATACTATATATAGTTGTTTTTCCGAAACATAGTAGAAGCATGGCTTCCACCTCAGTAGTCAATGCGTATTCATTATAACCACAAGGTCCTTGGGATCAAAACTTGTCATGTCTTTTTGGAAGAATTTCCTAGTCTTTTCTATTCTTTTTTCTTATTTTTCCTATTAGAATAAAAATGTTAAATTTTCCCTATTGTACTATTAATCTATTAGTCTTTTATATCCTTTTTTCTTATTTTTCTATTAGATTGAAAATGTTAATGAATTCTCTTTTTGTTATAAATATTACTATCTTACAATTAAAGTTAACAATGTGGTTAGTTTGAAAATGAGCGGGACTTTTTATGTTTCATTCCTTTTGTCAGAATGGTATAAAAACATTTAAAAGTTTATTTAATTAACTTACAAAGTTAAAATACCATATTTATTATTTTTTAAATATGTTAGTGACCTATAGTGAATGTTTTGGAAAAAAAAAAATAAGGGGCCTATTTTATTAAAATTTCGCTTTAGGCCTTTATAATCTCAGGGCCGGCCCTGGTGGGAGGGGAGAGTCATGGTACTATTTATTTTCTCCGTTTGTTCTTTTTTCTTTTGTGTATCCAAATCAACGACTTGTCATTTGATCTGAGAGGGTTATTGTCTCTCGCTTTATGAGAGTTGTTAGTTTCTTCTTACCCACATGATATCGCTTTACAATTGGGTACTTTCAGGCGTGGTTACTTTACAATGATATTTGTGCCAACAGAGTTCTTACCCACATGATATCGCTGGCAGGGCAACTCGTGGCGGCTTTGAAAATCTGTAATTTTGGGAGTTCATTGGTGCGAGCATTACTTGGTTAGAGTCCATCCGATCGTCTGGGTATTCGTTATCTTTTATCTTCAACTATAACTAAGTCTCTTCAGAGATGCTGATTCTACGTATGAATCTAATAAGTGTCGTCGTTTGTGTCAGGCCATGTCGTGGTTGGGGTGAAACATATCGATTGCCTTGTGCGTTTCTTGTTCGATCTCTATTTGGGTGATTAGTTTGACTTTGTCCAAGATCTTTGTCAGAGGCGGCTCCACCCTTTGACAAGGGTGGTCACCTGAACACCCTCAACAAAAAAATTTGTTCAGAAATACATGTAAAAATTTTAATTTTAATTTAGTATAGCCATTGTTGAGCACCCTACTCAGAAATATTTGAGCACCCTACTCAGAAATATTTGAACACCTAGCTTAACAAATCAGCCCACAAATCAATTTTATGTAAACAACCAACTAAAGTCTAAAGCCTTTTAAATTTTATATTACATGTGATAAATTTATATCAAGGTAGATGGTCAAACATTTAATATTATGAAAACTTACCAATCCTTAATACCAGTTCAAAATAAAGTGCACACTCTTTACGGCAAAATTAAAAAAATCAAGAAAAAAAAAGTATCTATTGTATTGACATCGTCCTATGATTTCTCTTTGAGTAACAATCAACTCTCTATATAAAATATAAAGTTACGTGCTAACCTATTCGGCACACAAATTTCTACAATAAATATATATTATCGTATTTATTCCCCGAATTAATTTTTTACTTGACCCAATAACATAGTATTCGCCAAGAAAAATTGTGACATCTTATGTGTTTTCATATCATTTGGCCTCATTATTCACACTAATATACTAAGGTAAATGTTGAACACCCTGTCCAAAATTTCTAAAGCCGCCACTGATCTTTGTAATGAATTTTATTTTGTAAGTGCCATTGGGATTTCAATAATATAATCTTCTTATTTCCATATAAAAAAATTTGAATCTTTCATCTGAGTAGTGAAAATGTATACTCCACTAATGTCACCTCGTCTTTCTCTACAGCCAAAAGCAAGGAAAGAAAAAGAAGAAGAAGAAGAAGAAGTTTGTATGGACAGTTTGACCCGTTTGCCCCGATATAGAGGGTGTTTGGGAGCCTACTTTTCAACTTTTCATTTTTAATTTTTTGGCTTTTTGGTTTTTTGGATTATGGCCAGAATAATTTTTGAATCTGAGATGAGTGTTTGGGAGAAATGTGCAGAATGCATTTTGCAAAAGTAGTAGTGTTTGGGAGAAGAATGATGAAAATGAGTTATGAGTTATGAAAAAGGGTAAAAATGGGAGATAGAAATGAGAAAAAAATCAAAAGGGTAATTCTATTAGCAACCCATTCTTTGCTAAATACAACCACAATTTACTCATAGAATGGGTTGTATTTAGCAAAGAATGTGTTGCCAATAGAATTACCCAAATCAAAACCCAGAAGTAGAAATTGAAAAGTAGGGGAGAGCTTCTTTTTGTTTTTTTGCTTCTAACGTCCAAAATGAAGAAAGAGTTTCTCCCAAAACTGTTTCTGGAATTTGCTTTCAAACAATCACAAAACAAAAAAGAAAATGCAAAAAAAAGATAAGTAGACGCCCAAACGGAGCCTAATATATACTGGAGAAGGAAAAAGAGGTTCATTAGAAGTCAAAACCCAAACATCCTAAATTTGGGCTTGATCACAGCTAGTCCGGAAAAGGTGACAGAGCAAATATTATTGAAGTATGTTAACATGAATGCATGGATAAATCCAACGAGTTGGCCAATTAGTCTTGGCCTTGAATTTAGGGGTTTATTCATTCCTGTATTCTAGGCTTAATTCTAATTGCCAGTAACTATTTGGTCGCCTCACCCTCACGCGTAAGTGTTTAAAGAAAAGACTGTGGGAGGGATTATATGGATCAGTATGAGATGTGCGCAAACTAGCCCGAGATATGGATGCAAATGAACAAAATCGTTCGTGAGCTCGGCTCAGTTCGGCTCAAAAAGAGTTCATGTAAACTCAGTTCATTAAGTTTTTATTGAAGCTCGGCTGGAGCTCGAGTTCGTTACAAACCTTAACAAACAAGTCTGAACACGGCAAGGCTCGGCTCGATAAGACTCGTTTACTTTTTAGAGGAATAAAATACTTTAACTTCTTATTCCAATTTGATATTTAAATGCACAATCTTTTCAAAAATTTATTAAATTCTGCTATTATTTTAAAATTGAGATTATTTTCTTGTAAAGTATATAGATATACAACATATATACGTGCACAAATAAAACTTTCTTTGTTATCTAGCTTAAGCCTATGTGAGTATATATATGTATCTAATAAGGGGCCCTTATTGAACTTTATCATAAGAACCAAGCCAATTTTCGTGTTTTTGGACCTAATTTTGACGATCCAAACCGCTCAATGTTTTTAAAACGTGTTTCTAAGGGCCCTTGCGAGAAATCATAAGAAAACAATACCCAGAAGGGCTTGATCCGATCAGTTTTTGATCAAAATGTTATATATAGCGTTTTTATCAAAAACTGATCGGATCAAGCCCTTCCGGGTATTGTTTTCTTATGATTTCTCGCGAGGGCCCTTAAAAACACATTTTAAAAATATTGAGCGGTTTGGATCGTCAAAATTAGGTCCGGAAACACGAAAATTGGCTTGATCCTTATGGTAAAGTTCAATATATATATTCTTTGGTTTGTTAAGGCTCGTGAACAAGTTCGAACTCGAGTTAAGCCTAGGCTAGCTTGGCTTGAGGTCGGGTTGTTAAGTTTTTCACTGAGCTCGAGCTCGTAAAAAATTTAATAAACAATCTTGAACACACTGAAACTCGGCTCGGCTCATTTGTAGCCCTAGCCCGAGACACCCTACATTCCAAAAAAAAAAAAAAAAGAATGCATGGATGTTGGTTGTTGGCTTGTTGCCATAGATAAATCCATGGACCTCACCCAATTTGGTGATGAGACGTAACAAGGGACTGTTTTTATGTTTTGGCAGAAGCACGTACTGTCATGCAATCAATGGGAGGGGACAGTTGTGGATCCCTGGCCATTTAAAGTTCGGACGTGGTTTATCATTTTCATCTTCTTATATTCACCAGTTTGCCTTATCATACATCAGATCATGCAAGTGGCAGCTGGCATCAGAGACATCGCCCATAGATATGGAGTACTATATTAGGTATAACGGTGGAATCACGTGCGATATCTTGACTAAAATAACAAAAATATTTATGTTTGTTTTTCTTATAATCAGATGTCGTAGTCAATTTGAGCACACTTCAATTAATTTTGAGATCTTGAAGATAACGATTAGACATAACCGCTAGTGGCTCCAAGATTTGAGATGGTTATTATTGTAGTGCCGACCGCAACATAGTTCCCTGTATGGCTGTATTATTCCAATTTTATCGGATGTCCCGGGGACAACCGCAACACAGTAATTGTGTTAACCAAGAACAAGATTTTTACTGAGTATATACATATTTCCGGGCAATGCAACAGGCTGGGTAGATCTTTGAGTACGTAAAAATATAAATACTGGCTAGGTTCAAGTTTGTGAGTCAATTATAGACGGATTCGATGGAGGTGCTGCTTTTCAGCCCCTACTTGGCATCCCGTTGTGCACTATCTAAGTTGTTCATTGCTCCAATCAACAGTTTAGATGTATTCTTGCTCTTTAACCAGTAAGAATACACTCTTTCCAGTCATGTATAAAATATATCTAAACCGTTGATTGAGCCAAATGAACGACTCAGATATGACCTGAGTGCCAAGAAGGGGCCTGGATCCCAATTAGACCACATTCCATGGCAGAGAATTGTGTTTGAAGATACTCCTATAATTCATAACAAAAATAGTCGCACCCAGAATTTTGGAATATATTTGGATACAAGAAAGCTGTACACAAAACAGTTTAGGAAGACAAAATCAACGGTTAATTTACAAGTGCTCTCCCTCAAAATATGGCCACGTGGTCGTCCTGAATACTCTACATCACAAAACATAAATGCGTGCCCTAAAATAATTCAGAGCATTACGTGACTATCCGCCGGGACTAATGAATATTACTCTACTCTTTTCCAAGGCGATGATATATTGGGAAAGCCAGGTTGTCGGTTTCTATGGAGCCAACTAGCCAAGTGTATGGTCACTGCTGCATTAAGCTGTATACACCAAACGAATTCAGCCCCCCTTGGTTGTTGGAGTTGGATTCCCGACCCCATCTATTGTTTATCCATTTCACCGAAAATATATAACCCATTGAATACAGAATTCAAGCTGTTGAGACTTGTGGCTCATATGGAGAGGTACCGAAAAGTTTTAGTGAAGACCAAATGCGAAGTGGAGCGACTGAACAGAGCCGATTTTGGACGTACCCGGATTTTGGGGAACCATGTAAAATCTTGTCGTCATTTCTTCTTTACTGTTTTCCGTATTCCATATTGTGTATGATTGATTTGGCGCTAGCACAAGCTAATGCTCCATTTAGTTAAATATATATCGATTCTGATGATAAATTTGACCTAAATTAATTTTTGTCTTAAACACAATCGGTGTTAGAATGTGTGTCAATTTTTATTGCTTCCTACGACTCAAAATTGTATTTCCATTATTGTTTTTTTGGTTGCCTTAAGTAGTAATTCTTACTAGGAGTATTGTTTTTTACTACTGAAGAAGAAAATTTTGAACATTTTTTTTCCCTTCATCCCATATTTTAGAACACAAAAACGAAGGAAAAAATGGAATGGGATTTAAAAAATAATCATTGCGTCTAAAAAAAAGAGGGATTGTTTGAAAATTCATATATTTTGAAGAGTAATGATAGTAATTCTTCAAGATGTTGAGGACGACATATTTGGGATGGAAGGAGAAGTAGGATTTGAAATTAAATACTCCCTCCGTCCCGAATTTGTTGTTCATTTACGGGTTTGCGTGCCATTTTTCAATTACTTATATCTCTCAATCTATAATGTGTTTTACAATTTCGAAAATTTTGTTTAATAGTACTCATCGAGAACTATCAAACAAGATCCATATTGAATATATACAACATTCCACATTGAAAAATATAACCAATTTTTTGAGGTGCAGTGAATAGTGAAAGTGGACAATAAATATGGGACGGAGGGAGTAATAAATACTACTGTGGACCAACAAAAAAAGTAAAAAACAACTTAAATACCAGTCTTATTGCCGATCAAAGAAATATATATATAGCAGTCTTATTGGCCCAAGTGTTTCTTATCGATAGCTCTTTAATCTTCATGTCAGTAAGAGGCAGAGCTACCTTAGGGCCGGGCGAGGCCCTGGCCCCGAGTTCTATAATTCTAGTAGTATATATGATAACTAATTTTAAATATTAGTAATACTATTAGTGTAATAATTTCTTATTATCTTAATAATTTTATTTTAATTTACCAAAAAAACAAGTTATTTTATACTTCATTTCTTAATTTCTTTCATAAATGAAAAATAAGAATATGAGTATTAATTGTAGTAGACAAAAGAAATATAACAAAACGACTAATATACTTTTAATGCATTAAGCTTTAATAATTTTAATGTACAAATGTACTATATTGGAAAGGGTATTGAACTTCACCCCCCTCTTCAACACTTGCACCCCCTTTTTTATTTTTATTAGGGTGAAATTACTAAAATACCCCTCAATTTTATAATCCATTGGGGGGAGTAGATGTTGAAATGGATGGATATTTCAGTCATTTTACCCTAATAAAAACAAAAAAGGGGTGCAAGTGTTGAAAAGGGGGGTGTGAAGTTCAATTCCCTATTGGAAAACAAAAGATCTATGATATAATCTATGTACGCTTAGATAAAAAAAAAATATACCTATAAAATCGGTCCTTCTCGGTTCAAAATCCTGGCTCCTCCATGGACTGACAATAAGGCAAGAAACACACACTCCAGTATACTTTCTTCACTCTTCTATACATTTTCAAACATTCATATACACTTTTTACATATTTCAACACACTTTTAAACCAAACGACAATCTAGTGGGCTGATTTTATAGAATTTTCCAAAAGTAGCAATAATTGTTTTAATTTGTCCTTCAAACACACAATCAAATCCAACATGAATTTGGCATCTTCGAATTTGTTTAAAAGTTTGGTATGAGGTGTCAAACTATTTTAACCCTTGGAGCTTTAGAAATAGTAATTTGTTATTTAAAAATAGTACGTACTTTTTTTGGGTAAAGAGAGAGAAATATATTAAATCAAAACCACCGGCTCAAAACCGGCTATCAATACAACAACAATAAAACCACTGGCCCAAAAACAGCTAGCCAAAAAAAATCACCTTAAAAAAATAACAAAAAAAATAAAAAGTACAGAAAGTAAGAACGCCGGAGCTATCACCAAAAAAATAAAAAGTATAAAAAAAAATAGTACATACTTGAAAATAGATTGGAGAGGAAAGGATGCGTATTTTGAAGGAGCCAAATTGTCACTTGGGGGTGTTTGGCCACCTCCTTTTCTACTTTTCTCATTTTCTTTTTTTCAATTCTGGGTATTTGGGGGATAACACCCAGAACTTATTCTCTCAAAACTCATTTTCCAATTTGATGAAAGGAGAGGAAAAGTCAAAAGTACATTGGGAGGAGTTTTTTGACTTTTCTCATTATGTTTTAACAAAAAGAACTTACAAAATGTATTCTACACGTATCTCCCAAACACTACTCCTGTTACAAAATGTATTCTAACATATATCTCCGAACACTCATCCAAAATTCAAAATACATTCTGACCATAATTCAAAAAATCAAAAAGTTAAAAATAAAAAGCTGAAAAAGAAGACTTCCAAACACCCCCTTATGCTTTCAAATAATTTGACATCTCATCAAGATTTATGATTGGAGATGCTCATGCAACAAAATACTATTTCCTCCAAATTAGTGAAGGTGATGCCAAATTAGTTATATTCCTTCCCTCCGGGCCCAGACCTTTAATATCAATAACAATCCTAAGGAAAATTCTCCTTCATTGACTTTGTTTTTTTTTTGTAATAGTACTAAATTTTATAAAGCTCAAACAAAGAATATAAAAGGCCTAAGCCAGAACAAGGAATGGATCACAATTCACAACCTATCTACACAAAGCTAGAAAATGCATGAACATGCGCAAAGTAAGAGAGGTTATTTGATAACTGAATTCAGTGCTTGTGCTTAAAATTTAATGTCATTAAGTTGGTTTGACAATCATATTTTAGCTTAATTACTTATATTTTAAGTGCCTCTGAAAATACAAACTAAAAAAGTTATAAAATTTAAGTAGCATGATACCTATTTAAGTAGCATATCTCCACCTCCATGTTGGAGATATGCCTTGAATTCAAGACGCACTACTACTAAGCGTGATGGTTCACTTTCTATGTCGCCCACAAAAGCGTGATGGTTCAAGGTGACCTGGTAAGTCGTTTTTTTATATCACGGTTTATAAGCGTGATGGAAAGATAACAACAATCACACTCAAAAAGCGTGATCGTTTCTTGTAAAAACCGTGATTAAAACTAACTTACGCGATTTTTTTTGGGTTTTCAATCTCGCTTTTCTTCTAAAACCGTGATTGAATGTAACATATAATCACATCTAAAAAGTGTGATTTTTATGCTTAAAACTGAGATGGAAAATAAATAAGCGTGATCTTTTCATATTTAAGATCTCACTTATTTGAAAGAACTGACATCTTTTCTTTAACACAATATAAAAAAAAAAAATAGGGTAGTGATAATGCCAAAACTGTTTTGGCACTAATCCATTGAAATGGCATTAAAAAATCTATTCTTTCATACAAAATCTAATCAGTCTCGCAACAAAATGCAAACTACAGTCAACCAAATCGAATTAAAAATTTATATAACACTTTGCCACTGTATGATACCTGTGTAAAATTACTGCTATTAAAACAAACAATTCTAATACACAACCACTAGACATTCTGTAACATCAATACACAATTTGTCCTAGCCTTGAAAATAGAACTACAAAACTACCAAACAAACCAGTCCCGTAACACTTCAGCGATCCTTTCTTCTGACCAAACCTGATTGCAATGTTCCAACGTTATCACCTGGAGCTAAAAATCCATCAAAATAAGATAAACCATGACCACATAAATAGGCTTTCGAAGAACAGATTAGTAAATGTAAATGTCATTGAGGGGAGTCGCGACATAGATTTAGGAAGAGATGCAATTAGTTCCGTGAATGGATGCAGTGGAGTACTTTCCAAGGCTCTAAGGGCATCACAAAATGGAAAGATGATCCAGGAAGTGCACGATTCGATCTTGCTATTAATTTGCAACATCCTACCTCAGATTTCTAGTAATGGTATGAAAAGATCATGCCTATGGATTTCAAATGTACCATTCCAGTCAATCAAACAAGAATAATTTTTTTTTTTGAATACAATTCTGACAAAGAATAACCACAATATACAAAACATTGTTGCATTTAACAACCTAGGAGAAGGGAAAAACTACGGAATATTTTTTTCACACAAAGATAATGGGAACCAGCTCTGGCTTTGTCACTTGAGGTTGAAGATTGTTTCCAAGTGATTAGCTCTCTATTTTTTACACAAATATATGATCAACAAAGCAACTACCACGCATCAACTCACAAAACAAAAGCATCAGAAAAAAATTCAAGAAGCTCAAATTGGAACACAAACACTTTAGATGTCAAAGAAAAAGGCAGCAAGTGCATAAGTAAATCTTGAGAGAAAAAAACAGAGTTCTTACAAGAGAGTGAAGCAGAATAAGACTGGCTGAGCTTCCTATCCATCCATTCCCTGGCATGAATTCAAATCAGAACTTAATAAAGATTCCAAAAATGTATGAACAACGGCGACTCTATTCCTGAATGAGAAACATAACAGGGCAGAACATCGAAGATATCCATTGTGCAAAGCATATTATTAGGTGGTAGGCCTTGTACCTTGCACGAGTGCCAATTTATTACCCTGCAGGAACTAGCATTAAATCAGTTCGCAAATCCTTCCACCTAACCTGGGAAACCAAAAAGTCAGTACTCCAAAGTCCAAAGTATGAATTTACACAACTTACTGAGTATTTAACCTATTAGAATCTAACTGATTCTCCTTAAAAAATCACTAAATCAGGTGTGCATAGAATTAGTTCAGCTAAGGTTAACATACATTGCTAGACTCTAGATCATACCCTTAACAAAGGGCCACAAAGTTTCTACAAACCTTTGCTCATCCACTCAAGTAATGACATAAAGTTTGGTGTCCATGCAAGCTAAGTTGCTTCCAATGATCTACAATAAAGAATGAAACACAGCAATTATACTCAAAAAGCATACCAAACCGGTCAATACTCATCGCAGGGCCGGATGGCCCTCAATACCATATTGACATCAATCTTAAGTGAATCAATATAGTACACAGTTTGAAAAAAAAACTTGAATGACTTGCAATGCCCAGGAGGCAACAATACCCAAGACAAAAAGCAAGTTCCAATTATGAGCATAAGTAGGACAATTCACAAAACACGCAATAGGGAACATATGGGACAACTACACAATACCACATGATAAAACGTATTCGACTTGTCTTGGTTTTTCTAATCAATCTTTGAATGTATACACTAGAAGCATCTCCACATATTTAAGCTTGCTGAGTGAAATTTCTTTATCGGTTCGCATTGAGATCTTTGCCCAAAATCAGAGTGACAAAAATGTAAACCATATGAGAAAGATTTCAATACGTTTCCAAGTCGAAACCTCAAATAAGAACTCAAAGCAAGTTTGAATAGCAATTTTACAAGAAGTTTTACCAAATCAATTGTCCATCTGCTCAGTCATGAATAGCGGCGCTGCATTTCCATGAGTCACGAAAGAAAAAATAAATGTTAGCAAAATTTCACAAAGCTAAAAGAAAGCATGCAAACAATTGGTCCAACTTGATCGATGAAGTCTAGTTTCCATTTTGAACAGCAAAAGATGCTTCAGAAATAACAACCAACCTTTGGATAAAAAGTGAACAGAAATTCTGGAGTTCAACTCACAAAAACAAGCAAACGATTTAACAATCAATGTTGAGGTTATCACAAAACCTGCACAAAAATTACAATATTCAACTAACACAACAATAAAAAATGAAGTTGATCAATCGCCATCAAGCAAAATATATCCCTTAGGCTGCATTTCGTCAAAGTATGGCAAAGCAGTCAGGACTTAGCAGGATGAATCCCACAATCCATCTATTGATTGGATAGAAAAATAATTAGTTGATGATTAAAAAAAATACAGATAAAAGAAGCTCAAAAGCCCGCAATAAAACCTAGACTCATTCATCGCAAAATACCTATTTTCCAATGGCCAATCGATGACAGAAGATGTTGAATCTTGTTTACCTCACACGCTATTTGGTGGAAGATGAATGTCAGGGGATCTCGATCTATTCCTTTCCCACCGGCGTTACATCATTGTCAAGACAATCGCCGCCATCGTCGTTGGTTGTCGTGGTGGTGGGTTTGAGTTTGCTGGTAAGAACTGTAGAGAGATCAAGGTCAAAAGTTTGGATTAGGGTTAGGGTTTGGGTTAAGGTTGGAGGAGGAGAAATATGAGGTGGGGACTTCTACTTTTGATCAGCTGTGGGGGAACCATTGATCGCAATGGCAGAAAACCAAGGCGAAGGCGCTTGAGCGAGCGAGGGACGAAATTCTTTAGATCGGCTATTGGTTCCATTAACGCATAGAACTCTGAATAAACCCTAATTATTTTCCATCTCGGTTACTATAACCGAGCGCGATTGAAAGTTCACTACCTTCCATCACAGTTTTCTTGTAAACCGAGATTATAAGTTTTTCCGGGATTAATTTATCACGCTTTTATAAAAAAGGGTGATCTTCATGTTTTTTGGAGTGTGATGCTTAAGCCTTATTGAAGTAGTGTCGATCGAAGAAAGGTACAAATTTCGATATGAGAGATCAGTTTCAGCATCTCTCGTCCTGACCAAGGGAAGTCTTGTTCGGACTAGCGGGTCTAGGGTGTTAGGCTCAAGCATCTCTGGTCTGGACCAACGTAAGCCTGGTTCGGACGAGCCGGCGACTACTACGTGTTTTAGTACGTTTTGACCTAATTGTTTGTACTTTCTTATAAATAGCAGTCTTGGGGGCTGTTAGGGTTTAGACTTCTTGATTGAATCCCTTTAAGGAAACCCCCATGGGGTTTTCCGTAGAGTGTTAGGCTTTCTTGGTTGTTCCATTAATAGTCTTTTCATTGGGATTCAGATATAGGGTGTGGGTCTGTCTCTTTCGTGTTCTTGAGAAGTTTGATGCTCTGTTAGATTTTCCTCAGAGATTAATTCCCAACATATCGTGTGGATGCTTCAAGTAGAGTTATCGATCTCTATGTAATTTATCCCCATTGATCATGAATCCTCTTGCTTTTCCCTGTGGACGTACCTTCTTGCTTCGTGTTTGACGGAAACCATGTAAATTTTTTGTTTTCATTTACCTGTTGATTTTATATTACGAACTTTGGGTGTTTCGGGACAACACTCCACCACCACTCCCTTCCACGAGCACCGCCAGTACCACCACCCTCAACAAGCATCACAATCCCACCACTATCACCACCACAATGTCGCCACTGCTGCCGCCGCCACTATCAAAACCATGTCACTGTCGACACCATTACCACCACCACAATTACTCCACTGTCACCATCACCACTTGAGACCACCACCACCACTACAACTATCGCCACCACTGCCACCGTCATCACAGCTACCACTACTCTATCATCGCCGTTGCCGCCATCACAAATTGCCGCCATCACAAATTGCCGCCACCACCACCACGTTTTTTTTGGTTTGGAGTGGGCCGGTAATGGACCTACTTACATTGCTTGTAAACCAACTGTAGAGCTAACCCTTGCTCTATTGGTTTGGTGGTTGCTACCAAGACGATATTTTTATGCACATCAAAAAACTCCGAGATGCTAATCCACAAAAAACTATACGAGAAATTCGAAAGAACTCAACTACTCCACGAGGGCGACCCGTGAAAATAAATAGGTTTCTTACTCGTGCAAAGGAACTATTTATTGGTAACTTAGACGACTTATAACGATGTTTGTCCCGCATATCACTGGGAATATCGGGATCTTTACAAAATTCTAAAGCTTTCATCTCAATTCATATTTTGCCGCGAGCAATCTATGTTTGTGATCTCTTATATTTAGTTTTTCCGACATCTTACTGAGTTTCCCCCTCATCTTTTTGGAAAAAACTGCTCCACATTAGTAGCCGAAGTCGGTCCAAGTTTCCCTCTCATCTTGTGTGTTAGCCGAAGTGACAATAGTCACATTGAACCCTCGAACATAAAATCTCAAAATGATCTTCCAGTTCCGAGGAGAATTCGCAAAACTCCGTTTCCATCGAGAATTGAATGGAGTTTTCCCATATTTTGACCGGAGAATCAAACAGAGACATTACTGTGGAGATTCTGACCAAAAAATTAGACATTCCATGCCCTTGGAGAGTGCTTTGTCGTGCTAGGTCACTGACATATCCTTTTTTGTCTTTATTTTCCCTCGAGAATGGATTAGATCGAAACGACTTTTCTGTTGAAGCCCTTTGTATCTGTATTAATTTCTGACCGCACGAAATCTCCATAGCCTATTTTCCATTTTTAATTATTAAAGCAGCAGGTGGTGCCTTTGGTACTACTCTTATATTACACAATCTACAAACTTCCATAATGTTGGCGTAATTCAATTTAAGCAACAGAATTTGATGCAATACATCTTCATAATGAAAATGGAGTGACAACATCCACTACCGCACTACCACAACCACGACCACCACCATCATGCCACTGTCGTCACCAACACCACCACCACTCTCCGCTCTCCACCACTGCCGTCTCTCCGCCACCACTACTGTTGCCGTCCTTTCATCAACCAACTCCATTACAACCATCACCACACCACCTTTGCTACAACCATCACCGCCACACCACCAATTCCCGCCACCACCTTCACCATCACTCTGCCACCACGACTATAACCACATGAGATCCGTTAATGAAACTAAAAGAGAACAATCAAAATAATTAAAGCTAATTTGATTCAGCTATTGATATTTTTATTAAACAGCTTTTCAGTACTTAATTTTGTTTTTCAGTTTTCAGCTTTCAGTTTACACTTTTATCAAACAACACCTAGGTGTGGGACTAATACTGTTTTTGGCTTATTTGTATTTTTTAAATTTTCGAAACCGATTCACTTATGAATCTCCTATTGTGTCTTGCAAGGAGAAGTTCTAAAGTACAAAATTGTTGTTGTCATTTCTGAACTCTTTTAAAGTTCTTCATGTTCTTTTATTCTTTTAATTTTTCACTTGAGACGAATTGAAAAAAATCAAATGAATAGAATTGCTGATGTCTTTTACGAAATTTTTAAGTTCTTTTACTATAATTTCTCTACTCAAGATAAACCAAAAAATCCATGTTTTGATTTATCTTTTTTTTATAGTTCACTAGTAAGAAAAATAAACCACTACCTAAAAAATTAAATTAGGTTAGTCCACGATCCAATTAAAAGACATATTATCGGGCAAATTTTATTTTATTTTTTAAAGAAAAAGTCAGCAATCGGCCCGGATGGCCCATCTCATGTCAGGAAGACCCAAATAAGGTTGAGATTGACTGGACCGTGCTTTAGGGAATCCTCCAAATCTTGGGCTGAGAAATGTCTTTACCTGCAAAACATAATTTTTGCTCTCTGAATCTTTTTTAATATTTGCTGCTCTACGAATCTTTGTTAGGGAAGGAGTTAGAATTTAAATATATTGGAGGTCGAAACTTAGAAATTGGAATTTTGTCATATTCACATGGCTGCTGCTGCTTTTTTTTTTTTTAAACTTTTAATTACATATAGCTTGAAATCAAAACATGAAATTTAAAAAATATTACTTCCACCAGAAAATCTATATAATAAAACATAGCGGTTTTCTCAGAAAATGTCTAGGGATATAAATAAAGTAACATCCACGTCTGTTTGATTATATTATCATGCTAAGGTTCTAACTGTCGGATCATTTCTGTCTAAAGATATACAAAGAATGATTTCCTAATAAATCTACCCCTACTCTCTCCTCACCTTTTAGGCATATCCTTATATAAATGTCGTCTTTTATGATCAAATAGGAAAGTGACTAAAAATTGTTGCTATGTATAGACTATATTTTATGGGTATAAGAGTCGAGTTGAGCGTTGAAACTATAGTATGTTTCGCGTCCCTTTAAACAAGACACGGACATTCGCTAGCAGTTGACAAAACATACTATTGATATATTTTGTGAACTTAATTTTTACGTACTCTCAACTATCAACTTCCTTCATTAACTGTCATATCACTATTCCCCTGCCCTCCACCCACTGGCATCCAGAGGTGACTTAAGAGTTGTTCAATGGGTCACCTAACACATGCATGGATATTCTCTCTAAAAAGTACAAACAGTGGAAAAATTCAAGTCACCCTCTGCTTATTAAAATTGTACAATGAAAATATATGACTTTTATATCATTTTTATTTCTCAATTTCAAAAACAAATTCGTAAATTAATATTTTTTTTATTAAATTTACTCCAATCTAGTAAACAAAGTAATAAGTTTCAGTTTAAATGATACGTAAATGTCTTACTTTTTTTTTTAAAGTTATAGTATGTGCTTAACACCTTGACGGCCTGTTTAGATGGGGTATTATAGGGGGTCATAAATATGCGTGGTGCTATTTTGCCCGAACCCACACATATGGAATGGTTTGGCAACAAAAGGTGCAGGGGTCTTATTTATTATCCAGACTAATTATGACCCCTACAGGGGTCACAACACCCCTGGACTGTCCATAAATAACACCCCCTAATACCCCTACCAAAATTACCCAATTGCCCAAAATAATACCCCTCGCCTCTCCCTGCTGGCCCATTACCACACGGCCCAACCCATTATTCACGTGTATATTGTGTAAACCCTATTTTCAGCAAAGGAAGAGAGAGAGAGAGTTCTACGGATTCTATGACAATATTCACCCTTCCTCTGGATCTATCGAGTTGTAAATACTAAATACTTGGGACCAAGGGGACAAATTTTGCCTTGTTGTATTAATCACTGCTGAAAAATCAGGGTAATCTAACAATTCGTAAAAAGCCTTAACGGTATTAGCGCAAATCACACAAATACAGAGATATAAGTGGAAAACCTCAATACGAGTAAAAACTACGGGAATTAATCAAATCACTATAAACCTTTTGCAGTTACAGATATACCTATTCAAATGACGTAAATCCTCACAACGTTCTAAGTACCATCTGTCAAATCACACGTACACCGCACCCAGTGATCTTGATCGCCGAAGCCTTAAATCGCACAAGCCTTCCAAAAACTCCTCCCAGAAATCTATCGAAAGAAACTTGAAGTTGATTGATGATTGATGTAGAAACCTCTTGAAACTTTGATTAAAGATCCATGGATTTTGTGTGCTTCAAGATTCACTCTCAATACTCTAGGGATTTTGTGGGTTTAAAAAACGGAGGCTCTGATATCTCTTCGCAATCGATATACCCTAGAATGAAAAGATGGAACGTTTTTATATTGGTTGCAAATCGATTGATCGTATTTAAAAGTCGATTGATAGCTTTCGCAAACGTTTTTGAACTTTTGCCCAATTGAGTTTCCGATTGGTCGGACCATTGGTCTACCCTACCCAAACTGAATCTGCACTGTTCCTCTTTGTGAAGTCGATTGATCTACTAACTCTCAAATTACATAAAAATAATTCATTCCACTCTATTTCTATACAGAGTTGCATGCTACTTAGAAAATTAAGGAAAAATAATAAAATTACAACTCGATATAAATATGTGTTTTCACATATGAAATTGCCAAAACAAATAGACTCTGGAATTTGGTTCTTACAACTATGAATGCCAGTTAGACAGCTAATGAGCAAAATGAACATTGAGCCGAAATATTTTAAAGGAGAATTAGGCTAACAATCTATGAAAGGTGGGCCCGTTCCACAAGTGAATTATTGGCTTTATGATTTTTCATATTTTACGAGACATGTTATTCTACTCACATACATTAACTCAAAAGATTAGCCAAAAAGCCAACCTTGTGAAATAGGTCCGGAGTTCCATTGCGCAATGTACAATACCATGATTTCATTTGACGATTGAATTATTCATTTAATTAGTATCGATACACTTGTTTTGCTTTTGAAAAATAACTTGACGTAATATTAGCATTTGGTACAAATCAAATTTGTCAGCGAGTCTGATCATCCATTACCCTTAAACAAATATTTAATGATGTTCAGTACACATAATTTTCTAACTAGATAACGAGAAAAACTTGTATGTCAAACGGCGCATGTGAAGTTGTCCAAACATGTTTTGGACGGTTCAAGATTTAAGAGTGGCATTTTTGTAATTTTGAGGGGTAAATTTACCCCAACAAATTTAGGCCGTCCAAAACATGTTTGGACGTCACAAATGCGCCTATGAGTACCACGTGGCGATACCCATTCGGCATACAAGTTTTTCTACTTAGATAACGATTGTATATAGATTTACAAAAAGTAAAAGATTGGAGCAGAATTTTTTTAATAATGTTTGTTCAATAATTTTGAGCTGGCATTACATCAACTGTAGTACGTGAATTTAGGTTATCCATCGTATTCTGTATGTTGTCGGCAGCAACAATTACAACTAAACAAATTACAACCCAAATGTGGAGCAATTTTTCAGTACCGAATGTGGTACTCGTTCGGCGTATCTAGGCCATCCATTTTCTCTTCGGGCGGTCCGGATTTGAAGAGAGAAAAAGGGGAAAAAAAGAGGAGAGAGAGTGAGGAGAGAGGGTCTTTTAATCTCGGCCATCCAATACACTTTTGGATGGCCCGGATGCAACGTTACGGTACCACATAGGCTTGGCCAAGTGGTACCCGGTAGGTACCCCAAAAAATTTCCCAAATGTGAATGGAACTGGGGCCTGCAGTGAGGGGCTCATTAAAGGAGTGTAGTGAGCCTATCCGGCCGTCCATCTCGATAATGGACGTTCGGATTTTAATCCGAAAAATAGACAGCTTGGATCATTTGGAATTTAGAATAAATCCGAGTTGTCGGTGCTGAGATAGATGGTCGGATGAGACTCACTATACCTAGGGACGGAGCCAGGAATTTCACAATGCAGGTGGCGAAATTTTTTTCCAAAATACTTTGCAGGGGCGAGCCTAGCCTGCATAATTCATAGAAATTTTTTTTCCCTAAATAATACTAGAGGTTTTTTTTTCCTTGCAGGGGTGACCGCCCCTACTGGTCCCTCTCTGGCTCCATCCTGACTACACCCTATAATGAGTCCCATCACTATTATTTTTTTTTCACGGAAAACCCCCTCACTATGAATACGTTAATTATTGTTAATTGAACGCAAGGGTCGTTCATTAAAAAAAAAAAAGTGTCAATTTCTTTGAATAATAAATACGTTGATTATGACTTTTTGAGGAGGAATTTAGCCATAATGAAAAGATTTAGAATGATTGTGCTAGTATAATATTAAGTGTCAATTTCGTCCAAAAGAAATCTTAATTGTACAGTTTAATGGAATTGATTAATGGCCCATTTGGCCCAACTCTTTAAGCACGGTATCTGTGATAGCAATTTTTTTTTATTTTTTAAAGTTCAATATTTTTCCCGTATATAGGAGGACGAAAAAGGCAAGAAAAAGACAGTCTTTACCCATTTGGCCCAACTCTTTAAGCACGGTATCTCATCTTCCCACATGTTTGTCTTTTAATAATTTTTTCAGATGATTAAAAAATAAAAACAAGTTGATCTGTTTCCATTATAAAAAAATTTTGATAGACGTATAAGGGGAGAGCAAATTTGTAATTTTACATTAGGAGGACGCCTTTTGGCTCATGATACCAATTGTTTTTTTTTTTTAAAAAAGGTTAGTGGAATGAGTTGGGTTTTTTTGGGTAGTTTTTTGTTAGCGGAATGGAGTAGTTTTTTGTTTATAACAAAACTGATTTTTTTGGATAATTTTTTGTTAGCTGAATGAAGTAAATTTTGGATTAAAATTAAAACTAATTTTTTTTTAGTGAAACGGGACCTAAGTGTCAATTTCGTCCAAAAGAAACCTTAATTGTACAGTTTGATGGAATTGATTAAGGGCCCATTTGGCCCAACTCTTTAAGCACTTTAAGCACGGTATCTGTGATAGCAATTTTTTTCTTTTTAAAGTTCAATTTTTGTCCGTATATAGGAGGAAGAAAAAGACAGTCTTTACCCAAAAGTCAGTCTTTTAGGGTATTATGGTTGTCTTAATTTTTCTTCAATTGTGATCTACATTGTACTTTCTCCGTCCGGATTTGTTGGTTCATTTTGGGAATTCCAACTTTTATTACATTACTTTTTTTCCATCACTTTTTGTGTACTTTCTTCATACTGTACCCTTTAACTTTTGGAAATGGACAAACATTTTCGGACTTGAAAAAGTATGTTTGTGGACCAACAAATCCGGACGGAGGGAGTAATACTTTTCTGATTCCTCTCGTTTAAATGAAAGATGTGATATAAAATTTTGATCAAAATCTCTAAAAAAAATTAATAAAAACAACTAAAAATCTTTTGCCAAAAAGTAAATAAAAAGTTAGGACAAATAGGCTCCAAGAAAATTATAGGAAACCTAATGCTTCTGAATCATTGTCCTTATAGGAAGGAGTTGTAGATCCAAATGCGAGTTGAGGGCACAATATAGGAGAGATTATTAAGTGGCCCTATTGCACCGCGGCGGTCCTTTTTTCACCATATATTGGGGCACTTGTTATGAGCCTGAATCAAATATGTGGTGGAAATGAAATTGGTCGAAAATGGCACTCACGCGAAAAAGATTTATTTTCCTTAAGAAAAAATGACAAACCACGTTAACTTTGGGAGTAAAATTCGAGCAAATGTGTTTTTGTGTTCACTTTTGCCAATGGTCGATCAATTGTCTGATCTATAGGGTTTTCGCCATAAACAACAAACTCGATAAGCCAAATAAAAAGAATAACCTATCAATAATCCTATAGCAAATGTGTTTTGCCTAATTACAAGACTCTCCAAACCCTAAATCCTAATTTTCTAATTATTTTGACTTACCATACATGCCTCATTTTCTCCACGGTGTCACAATTAGGTGTCTTCCATTCCATGCTGCCTTAATTTTTTTACCGTTCAGAGGGTAAATAGCATTGTGCATGTTTGATGTATGAGACGATAAAACAAAAGGATACACATTTAGGTTTTTTTATTTCCCGATTCTCGTACATCGAACGGGTTCAACGCTAGTTCATCATATAGTACCGGTTATGTGATAACAGTCTGTTGTGCCCTTATCTGGACCATCAATAGCTAATCAGATGGCTGAGCCCTCTCACTACACGCCCCCGGATCCCTCACGGACCCGAGTCCTATTAGAAATTGCTAACAAAGTTGTTTCAATCCTATAGACTTACCAGACTGCTGAAATATCTTACATTGGTGACGTCCCTAATTACTTCCTTCACGAACCCAACATAAGCAGCCGTCTCTCTCTTCGCCATAACATCGGCCTCGAACCGTAAAACCGGAGGAAGAAACAGCCACAAACCGGTAACCACCACGAACCCGAACACCGCCGGTCCAGCAACAATCCGCGGCAGCTTGAATTTTCCATTTATCGCTTCTTTCGCAACAATTTCCGCAGCCAAACAGACCCCATGGATGAGGAAGAAGCACGTGACCTCCAACGTGGGCCTCAGTCTCCCCGCGTAGTAAAATATCAACTCATGCATCAACCCGGACACTAGGAACGTGGCTATGATTGCTGGAACTGGGGACCACCTGCGCCCGATCACACGGGCGGAAATAGACCGAACCGGATTGTATACTGTCGGGCGCAGGATACTGGACACCATGAGGTTCCATCTTTTTCCCCAGAAGTCTTGGAAGGAAGTAGCAAGGTAGGGCTCGTCGAACTGCGGCTCAAGCTCTAGCTGAGCCACAACCCGAGCCACAGCTGCTACAATGACTAGCAACAATTCTAGGCTGAGATAGATGTGGAGGCCATAAAGGAACATCATTATCTTAGGGTGAATAAATTCTTTATAGCCATAGGCTTTAATAAGTATAGCTAGGAGTATAATTTTTGTAGCATAGTTTAGGGGTGATTTAGGGGCATTTTGGGGAGTTTGAGGAGATGGGTATTTTTTATTTTGTGTGTTTTGAGATTTTGGAGGATTTGGTGGTGCTTGGTTGTGTTGTACCTTGATGGGTAGGCAAGAGAAAAGGAGGAAATGGGATAAGGAGAGAGGTGGGTTGGAAGAGAGAGGGCCTTTGCCAAAGGCAAAGAGGAGGAGCTTGAAATTGGCAAGCCAAGTTATGAAGAAAGCTGTGGTGGTGCCAAGGTGGATGGTGGTGAGGTGGAGTGGAAGGTAGAAAAAGAGGAAAACGATTGGGAGGATAGTGAAGAGCCTGGTTGTACCTTTGGGGATGAACTTGGCTATGGTGTGGCAGTAGCAAAGTGATGCCAAGACTGTGATCCAGACTGCTATGAAGTTTCTGATCTCTCCTTCCATTTTTGCTTCTTAATTCCTCTTTCAATTTTGTTAAACAGAAGTACTTGACAGAAGTTTGAAGAAGGAGAAGTGCAGGGGCAGGACTTTATTAAGCAAACAATCCCCCGGCCAAGGGTTTGGCCCGGAAGACCAAAAAACAAGTTTATTTTTTTTGTCAAATCACTCCTTATGTAGAAAGTGACAATCTTCCAAAAAAAAATTTAATGGAGTATATTTAAGTAGAAAAAATGACAACAATATTTTCGAAAAAAAAATGGATTATGTTAACGGGGGACTTCTCTCTACGGGCCTAAGGCGTTGCTTCGAAGCGGTGAAATTATTAAGTGTTATCGGAACACAATCACACGTATGGTTCTCCGAATCACTCTAGCATCATATATTTTTGTGTAACTCACCATTAAATATATAAACCTCAAACAAATATATAGTACAGTACAGTACTAAAGTGGTTGAACCACTGCCGACAAGATTTTCCACACCGATAACGTGCGGGCCAAAAATCTCGTATGACTTTTTCCTATTTGAGCTTCATCTTGAACTTCAATCTCGGGAATGACAGTCTTTGACCGGATTTTCCTCTTCTCTCTCTTGAATTTCCGGTTCAATTTTTCATGAACTGTAGAGAATCCTTTTCTTTTATTAGTGTTTTCTGTATCGACAAAAGATGCGATCCAGAAGATCGGTTCTTTCCGGACTATACAACGCGATTTGAGAGAGAAGGCTCTAATTAATTATTCAGTTCTCTCATAGCATAGTCATATGATTCTTCGAACCAATCTAGCTCCACACATTCTTATAAAATTCACAAATAAATATATGGATCTCATGTGAATACGTGTTGTTGAGTGATCCGGAACAATTCGTTATTATGCTCGGAGACTACTAATTACTAAGTAGTTGAGAATGTTATGCGGCGGCCCCACTAAGAATCCAACCGCAACCCAAAGATTATTGATGGTCATGATAATGGAGAAGTAGTAAACCAAACATATGCGAAATCAAACGGAGAAACGAAATAACAAACAAAACAAATAAGTGAGACATCAAGATTTACGTGGTTCAGCTTATGGTTTAGCTTAAGGATGTAAACCTACTCCACGGGACAAGCAAACGAGAGAAGATTCCACTATGTACGAGAACATGCTCCGAAGAGCTACAATGGTGACAAAACAAAATAAACTCTCGCAAAGAGTCACTCACCAACCCCAATTATAAGTTCTCTCACCAAAAACCCAATCCAGAAGGAATCTCTCACTAAAACCCAATTCTTTCTCATCAAGTCTCACAAAACCGCTAGGGTTTCAATCAAGAGACGCAAAACAAAGATCTTCCCAAGCCCACTAAAAAAGAGGTAACCACAGAACCATGAAGATCTAACCAACAATCCTAATTTCAAATGAGACACCTTAGGGGCCTCTCAAAGGGATGCACTCTGTGCACGGTGCCACTTTTGGTTGAAAAAAAGGTTTTGAAAAAAAAGATAGGTTTTAGAGTCGCCACCCGGATTTTTATTTTGGAAAATGATTTAATACCCGAGAAATCATTTAGAAAAAGAGTTTTGAAAAATAATGACTCTCGAGCCACTGATTTTTGGAAAAGGATTTAGTCTGCGAAAAATAGAGATTTTTGGAACCAAGAGCCAGTTACGAATGGGGAAGGTTTATAAGGCACCCCATTCGCCCGATAAAAAATCGATCTTACTAAATATTTGTGGAATTTTTAGAAAATATTGTAATGCTAAACTTTGTTCAAATAAGCAATAAGTGATTATAATTAACAAAATAAAATCACAAATGACGAAGGAGAAATACCCATTGTATCAAGAAAATTGCTCTGAAAACTGGGTTTTTACAAAGTGTACTGTGCGGCACTCCTATGTGTACCGTGCGGCACTGTTTGCGCCGTGAACAGTTGAAATTTTTTGGTTTTTGATAGAAATGAAGAAGGGGTTTGTTTTATGGCGCACAACTCATAAAAATTTGTTTATTTTTCAAAACCAAAAACATATACTTGATGTAAAGAGAATATCCCTCTATAAAGATTGATACCGCGTGATTCAATCAAAATTACCATACGGCATGACCATGAGGGTTTTTAACAATCACCTTTTGATTGTTGAATTTTATTGAAGCATTGGCATACCAAACCCAAGAGAGGTATTAAGAAACCATTTCGGGTTTGGTATCACCCCTCGGAACACTAAAGTTATGAATTTTGGCGAAGAACCGAAAATTATACCTTCGGGATGCAACTCTTGGAACAAACACCTTTTGTAAGCTTCTGTTATATTCTTCCTACACTTCTGCTCCTATCTTCAACATAGTAAGGGAACCATTGGTTTCCGAATCCATGGGTTGATAAAGGCCGAGAACGGTAAGGGGGTGACTGGTTACGGGTTTGAATTTTTGGAGTAGAGTTTAGGAGTGATTTCCGAGGATGGTTTGCAACTGCAATGTGTGATTATAATATGGGTAAAGTTCTTTGACAGAGCTTAGAAGAGGTTTTTCAAGGAGTCCGATCGTTGTTCTTTACCTTGGCACTGGCTCGGTACTTATAACCGATCGATTCTCTTTTCTTCACGTAAACTTGGGCATCACTTAAAGTGGTTGTGAGCTACCGTGGGTAGCCTTTTTACCCTTGCACGAAATCGTCATGAAGAGGGAATGCAAATGTCAAAGAAAGGAGCTGCTAGCTGCTCTGCAGAAACTAATTTGACACACGGCAGTGTCGTGCGGTACAAATGATTGTGCCGCACGGTAGAGTTTTTTTTGGTAAACTTGATTTTTTCAATGAAAGAATGTCGTGCGTGACAAGGAGAGTCCTGTGCGGTATAGTTGACTTCTTTGACTTCCTTGGCTTGAAATGTGTTGCTCCAAGATACTTCCCGGGCGTTTCTTTTCATCATCAGGGATTTAAAACGTGCACATAGACTTTAAATTGGGGTGTCTACACACTCAAGCAGTCCAAACCCTAATGGAGAGAGCAATGCTATATTTATAGCCACATAATCCTTCTTAAAGTCAATACTTTCCCAAACAGATTTCCTTGCACCCCAAGACATAAACCAACAATGAAATAAATCCTTAGGAAGTCCAACCCAATCAAAACAGAGTCTAAATTTGTTCACCCTCACCTAATGAGGGTGAACAAAACCCTCACCCTGATTGGTTGAAATGGTATGGGGTCTACCACAAATGGTGTGGATCCCATCACAATGTGATGTCATATTTACCAAAAAGTATATTGATTCTGTGGACCTCACACCATTTCAGCCAATCAGTGTGAAGGTTTTGTTCACCCTCATTAGGTGAAGGTGAACAAATTTGCACTCATCAAAATCGACTAAAAGGCGTAAAAACAGACTCGGTTGTCCGAACCAAGCCTTTGCTGGTCTGGACCAGACATGCTGAGGCCAAAATACACCAACTAGGATCCCTCGTCCGGACGAGGTCCGAACGAACACTTCTGTGAGCATCAAAATGGTCCAGTATTGCGTGGCCCGAACCAAAAAAGTATGTTTCTGGACCAACAAATCCGGACGGAGGGAGCATTTCTTTACGAAAATGCTATGTGCAAGGAAACTTAACACCGAACTATATACAGCATGTGAGTGTTTTTTTAAAAGAGTGTTTGCAAAACACGATTTCATATTCTTACATTACTCACATTCGGTATATATAGCAATGAAAAGATGCATAATCCCACATAGGATATGTTGCCACCGTGTGCTAGTAGCATTAGTGAGCCTTTTAAATTATTGACTTAAAAAACTAAAAGAAGTTATAAAACTGTTTGTTATATATAGCTTTTTCTAAGTTGTAAGAAAATTATATTAATTATTTTTTGAATAAGCTAGCAAATTGTCTAGACTTCCCTTAAAACTTGAGTAAGAATAAGTTTAGGATTCTTTTGTCCACTCATGTCAACTTAAAATACGTAAAATTCCTAATTATTAACAAAAATCCTTCATTAGCTTGCTAAATAAGTTTGTGTATTGTAAGTGATTGCAAATGGGGCTGTTATCCCAACAGTGATGTGATTAATCATACCAAACTTTGTGACTTACTAATTATAAAAATAGAAAAACTGGATATGTAGTTCGCTTAAAAAACTGTTCAATCCAATACTCATAGCTGGACAACTAAACGGGGCCAATCTAAAATGTATCCCCTCCGTTCTTTTTTTAAATATCTCCTTGGAAAATATTTATTTTTGTGGACATTAAAGAATGTACTTCCGTAGAATGCTTTTAAATCTTTTTGCACCAAATTAAAATACTCGATGAGTACTTTACTATTTGGTATAAAACAAACTAAAAAATTATATTAAAAAAATATGTTTTTTATAGGTTTAAAATTACACGTATTCTTATAGTGGACATTTAATAAAGAACGGAGGGAAGTAGTTATCAAGAAAGGTAGGAAAAATGGAGTAGTCTCTAAAGTTGTTTTCAAGCAGACCCAACGTCTAAAAAGTTAAGGCCGAAATTCCACCGAGGTAAACCGAGAAAATCAAGAGGACATTTTTTTTTTAATACTTTGATATAAATTGATGTTCGTTGAAGTCCTTTTCTTCTTATCCTTACTCAAGCTTGACAGGTACACTGATAGTATGCAATTGGGGTGTAAACGAGCCGAACTCTTAATGAGCTGAGTCAAAGTAATTTATTTAATAAGTTTTTTTACAAGAGCCGAATCTATATAATGAGCCAAGCTTAACCAAGCTTGTTTATTATACGAGCCTAAAACTCGAGCTCGAGCTCGATTATTAAACGAGTCTTGCCTTAACGAGCCGAGTCACAAGCGACTCCGTTCGTTTGCAGCCCTAGTCTGTAACAGGAAGTCCATTTTCATGATGTTCCTTAGGCCCAGACTCTACTATGGGAAAGAAAAAACTAGAGTCTGCTCATTTTTCGATCACTTTCGTGGGATGGTGGTGGTGGCTGGTACAATAATCTCCAGAGACGGATATAAAATTTGAGTGTGGGTTAGACGAACAATACAATAATATTTAGTTGGGCAGATGAACCTATACATAATTATGTATAATTATAAAAGTTTGATCAAAATCGCCATAAGATAGACTCCATTAATTCTTTTATTTTGTTTTACTTTTTCATTTCTCAGAAGGTTATTGCTGCTAATTTCCTAATCCTCGTAAGCATAAGCGAAAGATTTCCATTTTTTTATTTTTGGTCATGAGCATAAGCAAAAGATGAATTCTAGTGCATTCTTGAAGGCCTTCATGACCCCCAACCAACGAGAAAATTCTGGGTACAGGGAGGGTACCACATCTCGGCACATCCGGGCCGTCCAATGATGCAATTGACGGTCCGGATTTAAAAAAAATTAAAAAAAAATGTATTTCAATCCGAGCCGTCCGATTTTCTCCCAACCGAGATAAGGCCCAAAGCCTAGAAAGAAGCACCTATCCAAAGCTTCAGGGCTCTGTAATCATGACCCAAAAAAGAAAGGAAAAAGGCTCAATTAAGAAGGTCACACTAGATTTTTAGAAAATAGTTTTTTCACTCCACTAGGCCATGGTTAGCCTAATAAGTTACTTGATTTATTTTTTCGTCTTTATATGATTTTTTTTTTTTTGCCTTAGTTAGTTTTGCATTAAATTGTTGTTATCATTAGTTCGTCTCGATGAGAGAAATCGGAAAAGTAAGAGAAATTATGCTCTAAACACATACTTTTTATTTATTTTTTTGAAAAAGTTAGAAAGACAAATTTGTTGGCTTATTTTCGTAATTATTCAAAAAATTGAGATTGTCGATCGTAATTTTATACAACATATTAGAAGATAAATTTTAGAGTGCATTTATGGGAAAATAAAGTGCAAAAATCATTTCCCAGATTTTACTTGTGCTGAACATTATGGAAGAACAGTAGAACACGATCATCTTGTTTGGAAGGGTTTTTGAAAATCGGTTTTCAAAACCCTTGAAAACCCTTGTTGAAAACCCAAATGGGATTTTGAGAACCGGTTCTCAAAACCCTCGAAAAAATAGAAGGGCAGAAAACTCATTGGGGAAACCGAACAAGGGAGGGTTTCGAAACCCGGTTCCGAAAACCCAAACAAACAAGCCCGGATGAATCGATCCACGTTTACTTCTGTTGTTTTTTTTCGAGCGAACTCGATCTTTTGCCTCGGTAAAAAGGCTCTCTGCAACAAAAAAGAAGCCACAAAGCGGAGTAAAATCCTTCAATAATTGATCAAGCTAGGAACACCACATCTGAAGCCTTGTGTTTATCTTGGGCCCACTGAAAGTTTGTCGAATCGTTAACTTCAGAGTCCCGAAATTATTCGAGATATGATCAAATTGGCTCCGACATCAGTTCTCAAAAAAAAAAAGAAGCCTTGTGTTTGTGAATCATTTTCCATCGAACAATCAAACATTCGCGACTCTAATCACATCCTTCACGAACTCAACAAAATCAGCGCTCTCTCTCCTAACCTTGACGTCGATGTCAAAGCGTAAAATCGGCGGAAAAAAGAGCCACAAAGCGGTAACGGCCACGAACCCGATTACAGCCGGTCCCGCCACAATCCGCGGCAGCCTGAATTTTCCATTTAACGCTTTTTTCATAACAATTTCAGCAGCCAAACAGACCCCATGGATTAGGAAGAAGCACGTGACCTCCAACGTGGGTCTCAGTCTCCCCATGTAAAAAAAGATCAACTCGTGCATCAACCCCGAGACAACGAACGCGGCTAGGATTGCTGGAAGCGGGGCCCACTTTTTTCCAATCACACGGACCGAAATTGACCGGGCCGGATCGTACACGGTCAGGCGCAGGATACCGGTTACCATGAGGTTCCATCTCCTACCCCAGAAGTCTTGGAGGGAAGTAGAAAGGTAAGGCTCGTCAAATGGCGGCTCTAGCTCGAACCGAGTCACGGCTCGAGCTACGGCCGCCACGATGACTAGCAATAATTCTAGTGTTAGATACATGTGGAGGCAATAAAGGACCATAATTATCTTTGGGTGAATAAACTCTTGGAATTGATAGAGTTGTGTAAGTATAGCAAAGATTGAAATCTTTGTAACATAGTCAAGAGATGATTTATGGTAATTTGGGGAAGTTTGGGGAGATGGGTATTTTTTATTTTGTGTTTTTGGAGGTTTTGGAGAATTTGGTGGTGCTTGGGGGTGTTGTACCTTGATGGGTAGGCAAGAGAAAAGGAGGAAATTGGGGAGTGAGAGAGGTGGGTGGGAAGAGAGAGGGCCTCTGCCAAAGGCAAAAAGGAGAAGTTTGAAATTGGCAAGCCAAGTTATGAAGAAAGAAGTGGTGCAACAAAGGTGGATGGTGGTGAGGTGGAGTGGAAGGTAGAAAAAGAGGGAAATGAATGGGAGGAAAGTGCAGAGTCTGGTTGTACCTTTGGGGATGGACTTGGATATGGTGTGGCAGTAGCAAAGAGATGCCAAGACTGTGATCCAGACTGCTATGAAGTTACTGATCTCTCCCTCCATTTTTTGCCTCTTCCTCTTCTGATTTCCTCAACAGAATTTGATGGAAATTTGCCAATTGGAAAGAGAGAACAAGGACAGGGCAGGACCTTGTTAAGGAATCTATGAAGGGAAGTTGTAGGTTGTTTCTTGGGCTTTTTTAAAAGTTAGGGACAACTCACCTTCATACCCTATCTCTCTAAGACCATCTGAACTCGATTCTGTATCCTCTCAGTCTCAATTTGTTCATTCTTTTCTTTTCTTTTTTTAAATCTTTCAATATAGGTCTCTCAAAAAATATACATTATGGATTTCTTTTGATAGTTCTCGATTAATACTTTACAAAATTTTCAAAATCATGAGAAAATATTATAGGTTGAAAGATATAAGTAATTGAAAAATGATACAAATATCCTAATAAACAAACAAATTGGACGCAAGGAGTATTTTGTAGACATACAAAACTAATCAATTTCATTCTGACATCGATAATATAAATAAATAAATAGAATTTCATAAGTAACGGGACGGCAAATGTGATTCTGAGCTTACATTGTCCATTTGATCAAATAAAATACGGTCAATTCGTGTGTCTATTTAAGTCTAATCAAACTGATTTTTATAAGAATTTTCTTTTTTTGCGTCCTATGTAATACAACTAATTTAGATCAATATTTTGGGACTCGTTGAACCCCCAAAAATTAGTTTGGTGGGGTCTTTGAGGGATGAGGTATGCATATCTGCACAAGAATCTTTGTGACGATATAATTATTAGATGTATGGTTTTAGTTGCGTTTTATTATATATAAACGTGAGTGCAGACAGAGCATATTATACACTTCCACTGTCCCAAATTTGAAGTCCATTTTCACTATTTACGACGATTCAAAAAATTGTTTATATTTTCAATATGGTTCTTTTTTAATAGTTCTCGGTGAGTTCTGCTAAACAAAATTCTAAAAAATAATATAGATCGAAAGATATAAACAAATGAAAAATAGCATATATATATATGCATGTAAATGGACAAAAAATTCATAACCGAAGGAGTAATACATACATGTGCTCTGTATATATTGTAGATCTCGAAACCTAGCTATTTGTTTCATTTGCACGGCAATATAATGTGGTACCAGACTACAAGTTGGTTAATTATTCCAAACTTGTCAAGAGTGGGACCACATAATGAACATGTCGAATTTTATAAATGGAGTTGACTTGACTATAGAAAATAAAATATATGTAATCTCACATGGCAACTGAATAGTCAGAAAACTATTGAACTCGAGAAATTATTCAATTCTCCGAGGCATCGTCACTTGGTGTTCCCGATCGACACATTTAGATGAGACTCACACATTTGTATTGGACCCAAATAAATGTACGGTGAAAAAAGGGCACGGGTTAATAATTTTCATTGAACCCTCCCGGCACCGAAATTTCCAACTTCACAACACCGGAAACAACGTCCTTCACAAAAGCTCCCGCGAGCGCATACTCGTTCAATCCCCTCACGTCAGCCTTGCACCTCAAAAACTGCGGGAAAAATAGCCAAAACCCGGTCACGATCACGAATCCAACGGTCATCGGCGTGGCGATCACCCGAGGCAACCGACACCTGCCCTTAACCACCTTCTTGATCCCGATCTCGACAACTAGACACGCCCCATGGAGAAGAAAGAACCACGTGATTTCCCACGTGGGCCGCACGCGGCCCATGTAGTAGAACATCAGTTCGTGCATTAGGGCCGAGACCACGAAAGTGCACATCACGGCCGGAAGTGTGGCCCACTTCCGGCCCATGAATCGAGCCGAGACGCATAGGGTTGGCTCGTACACGGTGGGACGTAGGGTTCGGGCTACGACGAGGTTCCACCTCCTACCCCAGAAGTCTTGGAGCGAGGTCGAGAGGTACGGGTCATCGAATTGTGGCTCGAGCTCTAACCTGAACAGGGCTCGAGCCACGGCCGCAGCCATGGCCAGTACGATTTCCAACGAGAAGTATATGTGGAGGCAGTAAATGACCAAAATGACCTTTGGGTGCATGCGATCACTATACTCGTAAATACGTAAAAACAATGCCAAAAGAACAATCTTTACAGCATAATTCCAAACTGATTTGTTTCCTTTCTCGTCGGTTTTGAGATATGGGTTTTCTCTATTCCGGCCATTTGGAGGTGGGTTTTGGTTATTTTGGCCATCTTTTCGGGATTCCGGCGAATTTTCTAGCTTTGAAGGAGGGTTTTCTCCATCTTGGGTTTTCTCTATCCTGATCGGGAAACAAGCGACTGCGATGAAACGGAGCAGAGAGAGAGAAGGGTCGGAGAGAGGGCCTTTGCTGAAGGCGAAAAGGAGGAGTTTGAAATTGGAAAGCCAAGCTATGAAGAAAGCTGTGTTACCACCAAGTTGGACAGAGTGTAGTTTGAGAGGAAGGGCAAAAAAGAGAGAGACAACAGGGATGAATGAGAAAAGCCTGGGCATGCCTTTGGGGATAAACTTGGCTGAAATATAGCAGTAGAATAGAGAAACGACCACTGAAATCCATACCTTGATGAAGTTGCTGATCTCCCTTTCTAAGGTGTAATTTGGGTAGTAGATCTCGTCCTCCATCGATCGATCTCGGTCTCTCTCTCTCTCTCTCTAGATCTCTCTCTCTCTAGATGGGGGAAAGAAGATGAAGTTCAAATACAGAATTGGTAGGAAGCACAATTATTAAACAAGCACCAATGGCATTGACTAAAGTGGTTGATTTATTTTTCTTCCATACCTTCCAAATAATACTACCCAGGTCCCTTTCCAAGTTCATCAATAATGGTCGTGTAGCTGCTAAGTGCAGCTACACGATCATTGGGCTAATGCTTAACTTGAGTCGGCGTAAATAAGAAAGAATATTTTTTAGGACTCCATCTTCGGTGTCTGGAGAATATTTTTCAGGCAACGCGTAAAACTTTGATGCTGGAAACGTATCCAAATAAATGAAGAAAACAGGAGATCAAACTCACAGAGACAACGATACAAAGAAATGTCTCAAGTAATTGGCAAGGAGAATGGAAGGGAGGAGAATGGGAAGAAATTCAGGTTGAGTTTCCACTAAAAATATTTTCGGTATTTTGGTATTTTCGCACTCGCATTCTACCTGGCGAAAACATCAAAAATATCACAGTGGAAACGATCACCATCAGTCTAGTTTGGAAAAGTTCTTATCATATCAGAGAGTTCAGACTCGGCTTTGTTCACTTAGGTAAGTGGGTTCTCCGAACCCCTCTCTCTCGGCAAGGTTTTCAATAAAGCTCTCCTCGATTATTACTCTCTCTCTCTACTCATTAACCAAAAAACCTTCCTCAAAACCTTTACCAAAAGCCTAAAACCATTGAGCAACCAAAGCTACTTCAATGGCGATTGAAAATTCGACTACAAAGCTGCTGCTCCATGGCCTGTAAATAGGACAGAACGTTACTTCCACTCTTTCGGGGACTTCAACGAAATGAAAACGGGCCGCACGATCGTATGCCCAACATTTTTCGCCCTGCTAAGAAGAAGATACCATCTTTCATACACTACATGGTGTCTCAACCAAGGACTTTAGTTCTATAAAACTGGGCTGATGATCTACACACATCAGTTCATGAATCACCTTCAGACATTTGATCCCAGAGACCCTTCCCGCTCAGCAATTTCAGTCTTCTAATCCACGGCAAATGCATCCTAATTCTCAACAATTTCAGCATTCTTACAATTCTCAACAATTTCAATCCAGATCTGGCCGTGGTCCAAATAAGTTCAACAAAAGGGATAGATCATTCAATAAGGGCAAGGGGTCATTTCAGAATTCTAATTTTTGGCCAAATTTCGTTCTGACCGAGTCCTCAGGTTGTCAAATATGAGATCGTAATAATCATCCTGCCGTCAATTTACTATAGATTGAACTTGAACTATAAATCACCCTTTCTTCAAGGAGAACATTTTGAATTATAGGCCTGTAAATAAGAGGGTCCTTTTCGACATATTTGTATACCAATAAAAGGAACTGCATGCAATTAATCATTAACTAGTTCTGCATACTGCGGCGGCTGCGGCCTGATACAAAATTCTCTTTACTACAGTTTTGATTTAAATTACATGGTTTAGGCACAACAGAGCTAGTTCAACATCCGAAATACAAAATACAGAATATTCTGAAGGTATCCAAGGATTGAGCACCATATAAAGCTAAAACCAGAAACAGTTGCACCGTACCAAAATTTTCAATATTGAATAATTCCTAGGTTTTCAACTTACCCTCCAAGCTACGAACTTGGCCATTCCGAAAGGTTGGCATCTTCTTTTCCTTCTGCGATTTTATCTCTCCCAAAGGCTAAGCATGAGAACATCAAACGGATGAAGAGTATCAAAGAAAATGAACTCTGCATTATCGAAAGTCAGCAGCACAGCTTCATCAGAATGCAGAAGTTTCATATGGGATTTCTTTCTTTGCTTGCACCGTGATGCAACCATAAATTGAACTTTCTTTCCCAGAGAAGGTAATGAATAAGTCTATCACTTTTGCTGCTCATATATCTGCATGTACGTTTCAGAGAGGGCAACCATCTGTGGAAGAGTTTCCGAGACATGCAGGTCCTGCATCTCATACCTACACGTGTAATGAATACAAACTGGTGAGTTCAAAGAACAATGGGAATTCAATCATGTTTATCAAATGAAATCCTCAAGATGTTTATCAAATGAAATCCTCAAAATTTGAAGTTACCATAGCTCTTCTGACTTCCGTTGTACAAATACCCTGTAGGATCCTTCACCAGGCTTACCATCATGAACAATATTGGCGATCAAATCATACTTTGAACGCAATTTCTGATTCTCCTTGGGTGTTGGCAAAGGAATATAATCTTTCAGCTCTAAATTCTTCACTGGAAAATTAACTGAGACAAAAACAACTCCAGTAAGAAACACAACTAATGAAAACATCATACTACACTGTTGGAAGTGGTAATTTGAAGAATTGGAATCCGTCCCTACAATTTGGCAAATATATGGACTGCAATTGCCACGAGGAAAAATTAGAAAAGAGACAAAATTGGATGAAACATTACCAAATCAAACTGATTCTGAATTTCAATTTCTAGAACTATTTCCGAGTTCTTTAGGGTCATTAGTTTTTCAGTCATAAACAAAGGTAGCATATAAAGTTTAAAAGGTCTAAAAATGTGAAGTCAAAGGTCCCAAGCTTTCCTGCTTATCATAACCGACAATAACATCCAGAGAAGACGCTGATCAGAAAGGGGAAGATTCAATTGATGACCCAAGATGCAACTTAAAGTCAAAAGTACATGTCAGTTTACTACTTTTGGGATTTCTTACAAGTTATTTCACTCTCCTGAGATATTAGTAAATAAAAGTAACATGCCGCTATTTTGAGTGACACATAGAGGTGTTTTTTTCATTTGCTTGCAGGTTATGACAATAAATCCGGGTCACTCATCGTGGAAATTTCAATATAATCACTTAACTGTATGAACTGTCATTTCTTCAGACACTGGAGAAATTACCCAATCATAAGGAGCAATTGTTCCACAAATCAAGGACAAGCTTCATCAGAAATTTCCCAATCATATTCAAAAATATTTATACTCACCAAGAGTAGGATTTTTCTCCACAAAGAAATTGTTCTTTGTAAACCGCCGCATATGGAGAATCATATACTGTGGCAGTCTGGTAACACGATATCTCATCCTTGCTATACGAGGACGCACAACTTCAGTAATGGACTCACCATCAAACTTCTTCAGTATGTTGAAAAGCGGAACCTACGAGCATTAAATTCCAAAATCAGTTCATATAGATAAACTAAAAATAAAACAAATTGTACACCTCAAGTCATTTTCTTTCCTTAGATTCCATTTCCCAAGGCATATCATGTAGAGTATTTTCCTAAGGGTTAATGCAACACCGAGGCTGAGATTGTAACAAAGAACATTTCTGGGAAATCGTGGGACTACGATGCTCAATCCATCCAAAATATCAAGACAAGGAATACATACTTGGACAAAGTTTAGATAGCTAGTATGGTAATACATAGCACGAGATGAATGAGGTACATAACAGAAGCCTACTTATTTTAGACGGAAGAACTACTAATGCTGATAAAATCAAACAGAATCAATAGTTGAATTGGATAAACTATTGACACACAACATATTTCTGATGGTAAGGTTTATGGAAATAAATAAACATGCCAAATAACTATTGGATGTATGTCATGTAGGTAGGCGTTGTCTGTCCTAGACAACAGCAAGCCGCAAGGCGTTCAAAAGTTATCACTAAAGTTGTGTACATTTCAAAAAGAAAAGTACCGACAAACTATTAACTGAAACTCAAGTTCCTCAAGTGCACAACAAACCGAAAAGGAAAATTCTGTTTCTCCTCAGGGATGTGAGTACAAATGGATAACTGTGAATTTGTGACCTGCTAAACACCTTAGGGCAGAAACTACTGATAGTGGGCCAGTGGATATCAAAAGATGAGCAAAACTGAGATCAAAATTTGGAACACAGACCTGCGGGATTATATTTTTCTCCATTACATCCTTGAAAAGAGGCGGCGGCGGCAAATCAAGTCCAAGCATTAAGAATGGCATTCTGCTAGTTTCTGTAACAAGACCGTTATGCCCAGTTCCACCATCTGCAGCACTGCCACTATTCTGTTCATCGCCATTTTCATTCTTCTCTAACGCAAGCCTTCCATGAATCTCTTTTACGACCTCCAATTCACCCTATTGAGCATAATGAATTTCTCAGGCATAGCTTAAATGAACACATTTTCCAAAACAGGTTTCCGCATGATAACTATAATGATAAAAGAAGACATTTAAATGGGAAGGTGGACAATACCTGAAAGCACTGGTAAATGATGCTGCTACTTTTCTTTGAATTTCTTAGATCAGCATGTAGGGTATTAAGAAGCCATGACATAAATTCAACTGGGTCAGATTGTGCACCTATTCGAAAACGTTTTTTACTGGCTTTCATAACTGCCTGAAGAAACTCATGTGGGCTCACCTGCACAGACACAGATTAATTTGAAAAACACAGTTTCATGTTCAACGGCTCTAGGTAAATGTGATGTCACCAAGATCAAACCTGTCCCTTGAAGTTCCGGGCATGCCAAATCTTTCTAGTGAGTTCTCCAAATCGATGAACAAGTGGAGATTTGCTGTGTTGATAGTTTTCAGGGATAAGGAAGAAGTTCCTCAAGGGAGTAACTCGCATTAAAGATTGAATTGTGACATTCACAAAATCTGTCTCCTTAATGTTGTTCAAACCCACCTGAAAATTTCAAAGACCAGGGAATGCACAGTTACAAACAAAAAGCCACAATTAGATGTCCAACCATTTTGTAGACAAGTAAAAATTTCATGTAAGTGAGCATCTGAAAGAATACAGAGCATGAATAGAGTAATTAAGGAAAACTCAATGAGATACCATTCCAGGAAGGTAGTCAGAACCATCAAGTGCCCTAGACCATTGCTTGATTCTGTCAAGGTCTTCAACCTGCTTCTTATTAAACCTGTTAAAATTGTACTCATGAGAAGAATCAAAATAAAAAGTGATTGCTGAGAGTAGTTTCTTCATTTAACATTGACAGGATAACTTGTCAAAACGAAAAGATAATACGGATCCAAATGTAAAGATGCAGAAAGAAGATAGAAGCAAAGATGCCAGTTCAAAGAATATAATGCCGTACCTTGGGTTCAAAACGTGTCGAATGTCATCTAAAGATGGGTCATTAATTTCATATCCATCAGGAAGGCAATAAACTTTCTCAGTGCGGAGATTGATATAAACATGGTGCCCTGCTTCAAGGCTATGTGTATATGCATGTGATTTCTGACCTCTCCCTTGGTAATACTTACCACACACCAAACATGCATACACATTCAAGTTTGAAAGAGAGACAGAGCAAAATTTCTCGAAATCAAAATCCAAAACCTGCAGAAAAATAGACAATTAATATAAGAACAATCAATTGACTTGAGCGTAAACTTATGACCCTATTAACAGATATTCAGTACTCAATTATTAAATAATTATCCAAATATAGATTCAAGCCCATACATCAACCAATCCAATGACACCCACGTATTGGCGTAAGTACTAAGATAACATCTATTTTCAAAAAAAGTGGAAAAGAATTAGGCACTATAAAAGAGCAGACAAAACTTATATAAGTACAAACTATAGGAAAAAAATTATTTTAGCTCTACTAGTCTGAATGGTGGAAGGCTGGAAGCAGAAAGTGAATGCAAACAAGAGAGAGGTGTGTTAGAGGCCGGGGCACACGCGATGCGTGTGCAAGTTCATATTTGATGAATTATGCACAATTACTACGGTGAAGTCCAAACAAAAAGAAAAATCGCTCCTTTCTCTTTCACTGATCGCTGACAGATTTCTCTCCCAATTCTATTTTATTTTATTTCATTATTCTTTTTTTGTGAAACTAAACTGGGAAAGATGAAGAGATGGGTTTGTTCAGCGTTTGTCCAAAATGCGATTATTCTCACAGAAATTTGCACAGTGCTTGAAATGTACTCGCACTTTCCGACTCCTCGTAAGCCTTCAATTTCATCCTCCACTGGAAATCATTTAACTAAAAGATTCACTAATCGAAAGAAAAACATATGTACACACATGCATAGTAACATAGACTGTATTGAAGGAGAGAGAAGATGAGACTTTCCTGTATAAACAATCAATGATTTTTTATGAGTTGGATCAGTGGCGCCATTTGTTCGCCTAAGAAGAAGACGAAGGAGCAGCGTGGGTTAATCGAGAAACTGTGTCCTTGTGGCAGTTGGCATTTATCTGACTATGAAGCAGTTACCGCATGTGGGTAGTGGGCCTACTGGCTAATCAATTCTCAATTCTACCCCTAAGGTTAAATGGCCTTAAAGTAAAATTTTAGTAAATAAGGTGGAACTTAGATTTTAGAAGGACCTTTTTTTAATGTTTTAAAAAAAAAGTCCATACAGCTTTAAAAATAGGGTGACACCAAACTGGTGCTCCCCCTTTATATATTAGAATATACACACACTCATATTTCTAAAACCTACTTTGAAACTAAAAACATAAATATCTCTGCAATCTATTTTCAAAACCCATGACAGATCTGAAAAACAACTGATATGTGATAATTAGATAACAACGATCAGCCAAAAAACACGAGAAGTGGCAAAAAAAATTGACGAGTAAAATTGAAAAACAGGTGACTAAAGTACCTGGCGATTGACAGTATCGAGATATGGACAGTCTCTTCTGAGTTCAACTACACGATTTCTCTTCCCTTGACTCAGTCCCTTCTCAGCATTCTCATCATCATCCTCGTCTTCGTCATCGTCATCGTCATCACCGCCATTTCTATACCCATTTTTGTCTACCCTACCATCATCGTTTCCAAACCTACCCGCTCCTCTCCTTTCGTCTTCCTCCTCGTCCTCATCATCGTCATCGTAAGTAGCAAGCGGAAGAAGAGCATTATTAAATCCAAGCCGAGGTGGCGAGGGAGAGGGAGAAGAAGACTGCTCTTCGAGCAGCTTCTGCCTCTTCAAGTGTTCCTCTCCCTCCACACTCTCTTCTTCTTCTCTCTTCGTCTTCATCCTCTCCACACGCCCTCACAATTTCACTGTCCAAATAAATAATTTAGGTCATCTACCACTGCCTCTAGCACAATAATTTCAGCGTCCTAACCAAAACTAGTCAATCTCGAAAACAGAACAATTGTAGACAAATGAAAAAGCGATACAAATACAAAAATTGGAGTGATTTTTATTAACTTACAATGGAAAAGCGATTATAGGGTATCAAAAACCAAACCAAGATCAATGACATACGTATGAAATTCACTGCTCCCAATTTCACTACTCAAATAAGTAATTTTTTCACCTACTACTGCATCTAGCACTATAATTTCTGCGTCCCACATCATGATTTTGAAAATACAAAACTAGACAATCCCAGAAACAGAACAATCATAAATAAATAAAATAAATAAACTAGAGGTATACCAATGCATAAATTGGAGTGACTTGTATAACTTACAATGGAAAAGCGACTCTAGGGTTTTGAAAACAAACCAAGTTCAGACGAAATATGTATGAAATTCACTGCTCCCAATATAAATGAAAGACGTATGAAATTATCGTTTTGCACTACTTAGAATGGCTCGTACAGTTATCCATTGCATCTAGCACAATAATTTCAGCATCCTACCTAATGATTTGGAAAAAGAAAACTAGAAAATCTCGAGAACAGAACAATTATAAACAACGCTATCGGGATACTAATACACAAACAGGACTGATTTCTATAATTTCCAACAGAAAAGCGATTCTAGGGTTTGGAAAACACAACCAAATTCAACGAAGTACAGATGAAAATTGATAGATACAAGCGCGTATAAATGATTGATTGGACGAACCTGTGACTGTGTTGCGATTCAGTGAAAGCAGCGGAAGGTAGAATTAGCTGCGAGGATTTGCTTCAATGGTTCTTCGTTGAACACCTGGAGTCGAGAACAATGTGGGCTGTGAAGTCTGAAGTCCCAAAACCCCTCTCCTTCCTCTTTTTCTTTTGGATCGGGCGGTATTTGAAACCGTATATATATAGCAAGGTTGTCAATCGCGTATCGTATCGGCCGGTACGTACCGGATTTGAGTAAAAACGGTACCAACCCCCTACAATTCCGTGCCGTTCTAAATTCCGGCCAATTCCGGTCGGCTACTGTCAATCCAGACAATATCGGACGGTAAGCAGGTACCGGCTGTTTCGTCCGAGAAATTGCAGATCTGAAGAAGATGATTTTGCAGATTGGAGTGGAATATTCAGAGAGAGAGCGAACACAGGAGTACCGATTGAGAGAGAGAGGTACCCGAATCGTCCCAGAGCCAGCCGCTGCCGGAGCCAATCGATTGGTGCCGGAGCCGTATAGCTGATCTGACGATCTGGGGCTTGGACTGCAGCCGCTGGGTTCTTTTTATTTTGATGATTGGGAAAGTAGGGCTGATAGTGATACGTCGTAGTACAGGATATATCTATTCTCTGATTTCACATATTAGACCTTACAAATTCATAATATTTCACATGTAACCCCATAAAGCTTGACAAGTGACAACTAAGGTTTTGGGGCCTTGTAATTACATTTTGGTGCTATTACAATACTTGTATTTTGCTAATTGAAGGTATTTTGTTAAGGTTTATTTTATTTTATGATGAATGAAATTACATGAGAATTTTTTTTGATATATATATATAATATAAATACACATATATACAGATAGTACCGCTAAATCCGAAACGGTACCGGTATCGATCCGGTACTTTGTACCATACCAGTAAGAAAATCGGTACCCTATCCGGTATGGGATTCAGAATCTTGATATATAGTAATAGAAACCGTATGTATATAGGAGTAAGTGAGAAACAATATAACCAGGCATGCAAATCACAATAAAACCAGGGGGAGAGAGAGAGAGAGAGAGAGAATTGCGGCCCAGATCTATTTTCTTTTTGGAATTTATTTCTTGCGAAATCTACCAAATAATTAGGGTTACTTATAGGATGGGCATCTCGCCCGACCCTCCCGGATCCAACCCGTCCCCTCCCCGAATAGGTAGGGGATTCGGAGATTTTTTCGGGGATCGAGGAGGGTATGGAGAATTTTTTTATAAAACATTTGGGGATCAGGTAGGAGATGGTATAGTCAATCCACTCCCCGATCCCCGCCCCCTCCATGTTCCTCGACCCTCCCCGCATCCCCCTTTACATATGCATATCAATTTCCCCAATGTATATAATGTATATAGGAGTGAGTGAGTTGGAACGTGTCCCACACTCAATTCCAAGAGTTTAAAGTATTGTGTCTTCTTTTATCACCTTAAAACAGATTATTCATTATAAAATGAATGCTTCGAACAAGCAGAATTAAAGCTTAGCTTTGGTGTTTTGGTTGTTTTCACATCACATTTTGAGGATTTCTACACTAGACTCGATAGTAAAGATGGTGAAAGAAATATCTATAAACTCGCCAAGCTGAGAGAAAGGAAAGCTAGAGACTTCTCTCAAGTTAAGTGTATAAAAGGTAGCGATTCAGTGGTGCTGGTGAAAGATGAGGAGATCAGGGATAGGTGGAAGACGTATTTCGAGAAGTTGCTAAACGAGAAACATGAAGGAGGCCTTGGTGAGGAAGAAGTTGTTGTTCCTAGCGAGAAACTAGAGTATGAGTTCTATCGGAGGATACAGAAGTCTGAAATGGCCAAGGCTTTGAAGAGGATGAAACCGGGTAGGGTTTTAGGACCAGATGGCATACCTATTGAAGTGTGGAAAAGCCTAGGTGACTTCGGGGTGACTTGGTTGACCAAGTTGTTCAACAAGATTATTTTATCTAGGAGGATGCCCGACAAATGGAGGAGGAGTACCTTAGTACCTATTTACAAGAATAAAGGAGATATTCAAAGTTGCAACAACTATAGAGGTATTAAGCTAATGAGTCATACGATGAAGTTGTGGGAAAGAGTTATTGAGCATCGATTGAGGATGGTGACTATGGTGTCGAAGAAACAGTTTGGGTTCATGCCTGGAAGATCGACCATGGAAGCTATCTACCTACTAAGAAGAGTGGTAGAAAAACACAGGTCCGCGAAGAAGGATCTTCATATGGTTTTCATAGATTTAGAAAAGGCTTATGATAGGGTGCCTAGAGATATTATATGGTTGGATTCTGGAGAGAAATGGAGTGACCAAAGGGTATATCGATGTGGTTAGAGACATGTATGAAGGTGTTGTCACTGCCATTAGATCACCAACAGAGGAAACAAGGATTGCACCAAGGGTCAGCCTTGAGCCCGTACCTTTTTGCTTTAGTTATGGATGAACTGACTAGACAGATTCAGGAGGATATCCCATGGTGTATGTTGTTTGCGGATGATATTGTCCTTGTAGATGAAACTGCTAGCGGTGTTAATACTAAATTAGAAATTTGGCGGGATGCACTAGAGTCTAAGGGCTTTCGGATAAGTAGGAGTAAGACTGAGTATATGGTTTGCAAGTTTAGTGGTTCCAGTAGTGCGTCCGAAGAAAGAGTGATGATTCAAGACCAGGAGATACCAAAGAGTGATCATTTCAAGTATTTAGGCTCTATTATTAGTCAAGATGGAGAAATTGCAGATGATGTAACCCATAGAACCCAAGTAGGGTGGCTCAAGTGGAGAAGCGCTACTGGTGTATTGTGTGACAATAGGGTACCCACAAAATTAAAGGGTAAATTCTATAGAACTGCCATAAGACCAGCGATGCTTTACGGGACAGAATGCTGGCCTATTAACAAACAGCAGGTGCACAAGATAAGTGTAGCGGAAATGAGAATATTGAGGTGGATGTGTGGTAAGACTAGACGAGATAGGATTAGAAATGAAACAGTCCGTGAGATGATAGGTGTTGTAATACCCCGACCCAAAATTTCACATGTGACTTGATAAAATATATTACCAAAATGTAAAGACAAGGTTTAGACCGACATGCTAAAATTTATATAAAGTATTTTAAATTTTTTTTTTAAAACAAAAACCGGAACATTTTTACGACATACATGTATCATAGTACCTGGACTTTTCCTAGTAATTTCTAAGGGTAAAAAATGGAAAAACCTATGGGTACCGACCCATAGGTACATAAAACGTACAGAGCACGTTTGGGGACCCACTTTTGGGTCCCACACGAGTAATCCGAACCGTTCATTATTCTTAGAACATTTTTCCGAAGGGCCCCACAAAAAATCAGCTCAATCTAACGGTTGGAAATGGCTAAATCAAATTCCCACCGTTTCAACGAAAAAATGTTTAGGTTGAAAGGAGCTCTAGTCAGAAGCTGCCGTGTAGCATTTCCTATTTCACCATCAAGCTACCACTACATTGTCATGAAGTTAATTAGCAAAGGTCCAAGGTGAGATACTTATACTTCAGTTATATGATTTTTCTTTTCAGTATAAAGTAAGCTTATGTATACGTTTAGAAAAGATTACAGATTTTTATTTCAGAAAGATGCAATGGAAAAAGATACAAGAAAGTTTTTATTAAAAGACCAGAATAACGTCAAGCAAGTTGACGTTAAAGATTTCAGAAAGTTTAGCTGGCCAGACAAAGGTGATGGCCTAGTGATGCATCCAGACAGTTGTCCCGGGTTTGAGGGACGGATTTAAAGATACCATAACACAGATAGAAGTTACAAGGATGGACATAGTGATTTGATCATTTCACACATCCAGATGGGGTCGCTCCCCTACAGATTAGATTAAGTTGTTGGATGGTACATCATACAATTATGTTGTGCAGATTATGCAAGCTATCATGTTTTAGTTTTATTTCCATGGTTAAAACGTAACTCTAGTATTTGTATCTCACACGAGCATTCAGCTTATGAAAATTATTATTTTCCTACAGATAATGAAGAGTAGAAATGGAGGTGCTGCTGCCCCGGGACTCATAAATGGTGTTTTTGTGTAAATATTGTAAAGACATGATTTTTGTGAGAATGTTGTTTTTCTTAAGACTCAAGTTGTAAAAATATCGTCTTTGCTTCCACTGTAAAAAGGAAACTTAGTTTTGTAAAATATTTCAGTTTTATAATAAAAAGTTTAGAAGTGATTTGGATACGCTTTTCAAGTAATTATCTTTAACAGTCATTTTTAAGAAAGAGGCCTGGATGAGCAGTAGGACTCATCGGCCGGTCACGAGGTCCAGACTGATCTTAGAAAATCGGGTCGTGACAGGAGTACCTATAGAGGAGAAGTTGAAGGAAAATAGGCTTAGGTTGTTTGGGCATGTCAATCGGAGACCAGCGGATGCAGTAGTTAAGAGAGTGGATAGGATAGCTTTGAGTAGCAACGTTCCGGGGAGGGGAAGACCCAAATTGACTTTAGATGCGGTAGTGCGCAAGGATTTGAGTCTTCTAGGGCTAAGTGAGCAAGCATCACTTGATAGAGCTCAGTGGAGGAAAAAGATTCATGTAGCCGACCCCAATTGATTTGGGACATAAGGCTCAGTTTGGTTTGGTTTGGTTTTGTGCAATTCACTCTTTTTGTTATATTCTCTGTTTACTTCAATTTGCTTGCTTCTTAAAAGACTCGGTACCAGCACAACACAGAAACTATAGCAAACCTCTTCGAATTCGATTCTGCAAAGAATTGTTGGTACCTAAGGCATACTTCTCAGGTTCACCGTCAGTCCCACATCGCTCATTTACAAACTCAAAAGCCATTCATTGAAGCCGAGCATTAAGTTGCTCGGACTTGGCTCGTTTATTTGATGAGCTAAAATATTTGGCTTGAACTCGTTTGTTAAATATGCGAGTTGACCTTAAAATTATTATTGTTTGGATCCCCGATTCCCCGTGGGGATCCCCTTTCCCCGCGATGGGGTGGGGATGGAGGTTAAAAAAAAATCTTCGATGGGGATCGGGGAGGGGATGTGGATTGATATGGGTTCGGGAATCGGGGATGGAGGTAGTGGTATCCACCCCTACCCTCCCCGTGCCCATCCCTCACTTACTTACACATTACCCAAGCAAAAGATGCGCCAAATGAGAGGTTTGAGGTTCTAGTGTAAAAGCATCTCCACTCCTTCATCAAAACTTTCACCAAATTCAAATTTGAGTAAAAACCTCCAAAAACTCCACTCCACTTATTCACCAAATCCTTCACCAAATTAGGTTTTACTCAAATTATTCACCAAATTTGGTGAGAACCAAATTTTTACTCAAATTTTGAAGGTCATTTTCTCCCTCTGAAATTTACAACAATGCCATTAATGAGGCTTTTACTCAAATTTATGCCTAAATTTGCTTTTGCCTATTGGAGTACTCCATACCAAATTAAGTTTTCACTTAAATTTTTACTCAAATTTAAATAAAAATCTGGGTAAGCGGTGGAGATGCTGTAAGGAAAAGCTTTGAACTCTCTCTAACTGTTAATCTAGTCAGTATCACTAAACACCTCTCGTCCATCTTCTGTCCAACTTTGGAAAACGTGACATGCACATGTGACTGATTTATGAACAAAATATTCCATTTTCACTGAGATATTTTTATTTACTGATATGCATGACTCATACTAACCATATTTTATACTCCTTCCGTCCTATATTATTTGTCTAATTTGGGGAACCGAATTTATTAAGGGGCATACTGATTACACTTTCCAAATCCAAACTTTTCAAAAATGCCCTCCAATTCAAATATTGCACTTTTCACATCAAATCAAAAGAGAAGGTAAAAAGGGTATTTTTATAGAAATTTGATCTTGAACTTATAAAAATGGACCAACGATTTTGGACATTTCAAAGTAAAAATGTGGACAAACAAAATGGGGTGGAGGGAGTATATAAATACCCATTAATTTGGAATGGCAACGGGGTGGGTTTTACCATACCCCAACCCGAAAATATAGTCCTACCCCTGCCCTGCTCCTTTTTTTATACATATTAAGAAAAAATATTTTAAGACTCCAAAATTAGCGAGCACAAATAATAAAAGTTCACAAAATAACTACTGTCTACTATCTAGAAAGAAAATGAAAATTAATTAATATATAATGTTATATTTTAGTTGTAAGAGGAAAAATATAAAAATAAAAATAAAATTGTATGCATAAGAAAATTTTGAGACGGATATAGGGGTGAGGCGAGTCTATCCAAACCCGGTCGGGTATCTTCGTTTCCCCCAACCCTATACTGGAAAAATTTAACAAATTGAATTGACATCTTTACATTTAATTCCTCTATTTTTTTCGGGGTACAAAAGTCTGTCTTTCTTTCTCTTTCTTATAAATAAACGTGACAAGAAATCTTTTTTTTACGAGACGGTTTTTCAAGAGATGTGGACTGAAAAATTCAGTTTCATACAAATTAAGAATATCAAATTTCACATTTATAGGTGCAGTGAGAATTTCTCAATTCATGCAGTGGGAAAAAAATAATTTCAAATCTCTTATTGTTATCCTTAACAGATGAGAAATAAGCTCCAGCTAAGGCCGGCCTGTGAGTTTTCAATACTGTAATAAATAAAAAAATAACATGTCTGGGAGATGAATTTGCCCTCAATTTTAGACTATTAGGCCAATATGCATTAATGGGTTGGCTTTAAGAAAAAAATATAATGATTATGCTTGTTTTCTTCACAATGATTACAATTAGCTGATTCAAGCTATACCGTATTTTTTAAAACCATGTGTCCAAGCCAGTTTACCTACACTTCGACTAATTCTACGGAATTAATTCCGTTGTTCACTAAGACCATTTTAAATAGAGCAAAACTCTATATAAACTGACTGTAAAAAAATGGATAGCGGAGGGGATAAGAAAAAGCTTATCTATGCCCAACTATATCTAAGGTTTGGTGGAACCAATTGGCCCCTTAGCTTATCCGGGTTACTTGAATTACATGTCTGCCCCATCACCAAGTCCCCTTTTTCTCATTTACAGATTTCTTAATTATTTATTGTTTAAAGACAATCAAGTAATTTGTCACAGTATATCTTAATCTTTCCCTCTTTCCCATAAATATTAATTATCAAACAAACTCTTTCTTAGCTAATGTCCTTATTAATTAATTAATACTCCATTCTCTATCTGCCTCTTAGAGCAACCCCAACAATAACTCCTCAAAAAAGTTTGTGAACAGTGCATATATCTATTATAACTTGACACTTTTTCTATCAACACTCCAACAACATTCCCTATTACCCTCCCTATTTTTAATAAATTATAATATATGGGGGAAAAGTAAGAGAGAGACAAGAGAGAGAGAGAATAAAAAAAAAAAAAACAGG
>JAXBDA010001392.1:0-55663 GCA_036023075.1 Gaultheria prostrata | reverse complement strand
CTCCCTCCGTCCCAATTTTATAGTCCCTCGTCCAATCCTAATCGGATAGAAAATCGATTATATCTTTCAATCGATAATGATTTTTATATCCAATATGGATCTTGTTTGATAGATCTCGATGAAAACTGTTAAACAAAGTTTTTAAAATCACTCAAAACATTATAGACTACAAGATATAACATATTGAAAAGTGGCACAAACTCCCAAAATGGACTATAAAATTGGGACGGAGGGAGTATATGCGGGACGGATCCAGAAATCCAACTTAGCGGGGGCACTATATTAATTATAATCTCGCAATTTTTTTCCTAGTCAACGATCTTGCTAAATTAAGACATTTATTATGAGTTATAAAGTTTATAATGCATACTTTAAATAAACAAACAATTTAATAATTATAAATGAACCAGCTGCCAACGAAAGTTAAAGCACAAAATTAGTGCTACATTTTTGTTTTTTAGATATATGTAAATGTGTATGCTAAATATAGAGTTATGTTACATAATTATGCTAAATATATAATTTTAATATTTTTTTAATTTTAGTTTTGAGCGGAGTTAGCGGGGGCACGTGCCCCGCGTGACCCCGCCTAGATCAGTCCCCGAGTATATGAGTATTACTTAGGTATTTGGCTTTTGTTAACTAATAGAGTAGTATATGCCTTTAGGCCCTAATGGCATTAGGCATATGCTAGGAACCATTAAATAAAAATAACTACACACACTTGTATTAGAATTTGGAAATGTAGTTAATGTAGGAGTATATGGCAATTCCAAAGAGACATTCATTCAATGTTTGTCGTGGAATTCCCTAAGAGACCAACATGAAGTGTTTGATCCACTAATTTAATTTTTCTTCAAAATTGATGGAATATTAAAATATTAGATCAAACCCTTACAATTTCCTTGTTGAGCCGACTTTCATGAAGATATGTCAAAAGACAAAAATTATTTGAAAAATAATGAATGACTCAACAAGTTATATGGGACATGTCACAAACTTATACTTTTGTGAACTGTCTTGGATAGACTTTTGTCTTATCTTTTTATTACTATTTTATACTAGTAATTTATTGCTTTTTCTCAAATCTGATCCTGCCAACTTTCGATCTCATAGTTTTGGATTAACAGTTGTATTTATCTCTCTTTCAATTATAGTTTATCGCTTTTTCTCGAATCTGACTATGCCGACTTTCAATTTGCATTATTATCGGAAATAATATATCTACAAATTTAATTACATGGATGGACGATTCGGATGGGTTAACAGGTCCGTCGTTCCAGACGACAGAGTCCCATTCCTTTTTCTCATGTACCGAAGTTATATAATGCAACTGATCATCTTACCATTTGAAGCGTCAGAGACAAGTCCTTGAAACATAATATTTAATTTAGGAAGGGATTTAGAGAGTCTCTTGGAGCTTGATTTGGGGTTTGACTCCTTAAAATAGAGATATTAAAGGATTTGAGGAGGTTGTTGGGCTTGCTCGTGTTTACTTGTTGGGAAAAAACAAAATTTTTACTGTCAAATGGTACTAGTATAATAAAGACCGGAGGCAGAACACCCTCCCCTATGCCCCATGCGTAATCAGTAAGGCCATGAGTTAAATTTGTGGTGTTATAAAAAAATGGGACACAATTATATATATGAGTATTACTAAGAGCAAGCCCAACAAACTCCCTAAATTGGCTTACATCCCTATTTTAGGGAGCCAAACTTCAAAGTTAGGCTCCAAGAGACTCCCTAAATCCATTCCTAAAATACAAACATGAATAGTACCTCCCTAAAATCCCCCCCATTTAGGGAGGCACTATTCACTCCCTATCTATTTTTTTATTCTTTCTCTCTCCTCCCCATCTTTAAACTGGCTGTTTTTTTTTTTTTTTTAATTCTCTCTCTTGTCTCTCTCTTACTTTTCCCCCATATATTATATTTTATTAAAAATAGGGAGGGTAATAGGGAGTGTTGTTGGAATGTTGATAGAAAAAGTGTCAAATTATAATAGATATATGCACTGTACACTGCCTAATTTACCAACTCATTGTTGGGGTTGCTCTTAGGTATTTGGCTTTTGTTAATTAATAGAGTAGTATATGCCTTTAGGCCCTAATGGCATTAGGCATATGCTAGGAACCATTAAATAAAAAGAACTACACACACTTGTATTAGAATTTGGAAATGTAGTTAATGTAGGAGTATATGGCAATTCCAAAGAGACATTCATTCAATGTTCAATGTTTGTCCTGAAATTCCCAAAGAGACCAACATAATTAAGTGTTTGATCCACTAATTTATTTTTTCTTCAAAATTCATGGAATATTAAAATATTAGATCAAACCCTTACAATTTCCTTGTTGAGCCGACTTTCATGAAGATATGTCAAAAGACAAAAATTATTTGAAAAATAATGAATGACCCAACAAGTTATATGGGACATGTCACAAACTTATACTTTTGTGAACTGTCTTGGATAGACTTTTGTCTTATCTTTTTATTACTATTTTATACTAGTAATTTATTGCTTTTTCTCAAATCTGATCCTGCCAACTTTCGATCTCATAGTTTTGGATTAACAGTTGTATTTATCTCTCTTTCAATTATAGTTTATCGCTTTTTCTCGAATCTGACTATGCCGACTTTCAATTTGCATTATTATCGGAAATAATATATCTACAAATTTAATTACATGGATGGACGATTCGGATGGGTTAACAGGTCCGTCGTTCCAGACGACAGAGTCCCATTCCTTTTTCTCATGTACCGAAGTTATATAATGCAACTGATCATCTTACCATTTGAAGCGTCAGAGACAAGTCCTTGAAACATAATATTTAATTTAGGAAGGGATTTAGAGAGTCTCTTGGAGCTTGATTTGGGGTTTGACTCCTTAAAATAGAGATATTAAAGGATTTGAGGAGGTTGTTGGGCTTGCTCGTGTTTACTTGTTGGGAAAAAACAAAATTTTTACTGTCAAATGGTACTAGTATAATAAAGACCGGAGGCAGAACACCCTCCCCTATGCCCCATGCGTAATCAGTAAGGCCATGAGTTAAATTTGTGGTGTTATAAAAAAATGGGACACAATTATATATATGAGTATTACTAAGAGCAAGCCCAACAAACTCCCTAAATTGGCTTACATCCCTATTTTAGGGAGCCAAACTTCAAAGTTAGGCTCCAAGAGACTCCCTAAATCCATTCCTAAAATACAAACATGAATAGTACCTCCCTAAAATCCCCCCCATTTAGGGAGGCACTATTCACTCCCTATCTATTTTTTTATTCTTTCTCTCTCCTCCCCATCTTTAAACTGGCTGTTTTTTTTTTTTTTTTAATTCTCTCTCTTGTCTCTCTCTTACTTTTCCCCCATATATTATATTTTATTAAAAATAGGGAGGGTAATAGGGAGTGTTGTTGGAATGTTGATAGAAAAAGTGTCAAATTATAATAGATATATGCACTGTACACTGCCTAATTTACCAACTCATTGTTGGGGTTGCTCTTAGGTATTTGGCTTTTGTTAATTAATAGAGTAGTATATGCCTTTAGGCCCTAATGGCATTAGGCATATGCTAGGAACCATTAAATAAAAAGAACTACACACACTTGTATTAGAATTTGGAAATGTAGTTAATGTAGGAGTATATGGCAATTCCAAAGAGACATTCATTCAATGTTCAATGTTTGTCCTGAAATTCCCAAAGAGACCAACATAATTAAGTGTTTGATCCACTAATTTATTTTTTCTTCAAAATTCATGGAATATTAAAATATTAGATCAAACCCTTACATTTTACCTGTTGAGCGGACTTTCATGAAGATATGTCAAAAGACAAAAATTATTTGAAAAATAATGAATGGCTCAACAAGTTATATGGGACATGTCACAAGCTTATAGTACTTTTGTAAACTGTCTTGGATAGACTTTTGTCTTATCTTTTTATTACTATTTTACACTAGTAGTTTTGGGTTAACAGTTGTATTTATCTCTTTCAAGTGTAGTTTATTGCTTTTTCTCAAATCTGATTCTGTCAACTTTTGATCTCATAGTTTTGGATTAACAGTTGTATTTATCTCTTTCAATTATAGTTTATCGCTTTTTCTCGAATCTGACTATGCCGACTTTCAATTTGCATTATTATCGGAAATAATATATCTACAAATTTAATTGCATAGATGGACGATTCGGATGGGTTAACAGGGTCCGTCGTTCTGGACGACAGAGTCCCATTCCTTTTCCTCATGTACCGAAGTTATATAATGCAACCGATCATTTTACCATTTGAAGCGTCAGAGACAAGTCCTTGAAACAGAATATTTATTGTCTCAAGTTGGTATCAGAGCCATTCAGTTGTGACTATTGATTCATCATCTTCTCAAATTTCGATCTTTACCTGTTACTTCAAATAGTACCACTTCGCCACCTTGGCAAACTCAATTAATTTTCCCCTTCACTTTCTTTTTTCAAATGCATGCCATCATTTTCTTTTCTTACGCGACAAACTAGCTAATGCTCATTTCTCGTGTCTGTTTGAGGGGGTTATTGGATAGAATTTTACTTGTCTTTATCTTTTTTTGTTATTTATAGCTTTGGATTACCGGTTGTATTTATCTCTTAACTGTAGTTTATCACCTTATCCATATGTATTTATCTCTTAAGTGTAGTTTATCATTTTATCTATGTATATATATATATATCCACAACCGGATATTGTCTCAAGTGTCCGTGAATGAAAGGATGAATGTAGTGCTCCTTCACAAGAAATGTGACCCACTTCAAAAAGATCAGGGAAAAAAAATAAAGACCACTTCAAAGACGAAATATAGCGAGAAGAAAGTTTTCTTGTTTGTTTTAAATTGCCTTACAAAATGACCAATGCTGGTACAATCTATTTCTGAACAAAGAGAGCTATTTAGGGGGTGTTTTTCTTTTTCTTTTTTATCAGCAAAACTTTCATATATTCAATAAAAGCCATCTGGCACTTACAAGGATATCCAGCGAAAGCAATGAAAGGAAAATATAGCCAGAGCCTATATCGCAAATAAAAAAGGAAGGTTGAAGCCTCCACCAAAAACACGAGCCATAAAAGACTCTCTTCTCACCGACTCAAAGGTGCGGGGCACGAGGAGTTTGCAGAAAAGGCAAGCAATCCCCCAAGGCTAGCCGAAAAACCCAACAAGACTAATAATGAACAACTTAGGAAATCCTCTTCCTTCCTCTGGAATGTAAAGGCTGACGTCGGTCCAAAGCACGCAACGCTGACCACTTGCAACAAGCACTCAGAATCACGGAGGAGAGCCGGATGACACCCCGAACAAGACTACGCTGGCACGACAGTCTCCAGTCGCGAAGAAATGCAGATGGCGTGTCTCCGAAACCCGACGAGCACAAACCAAAATCAGGGCCAAACACCAAACACAAAAACATAAAAATTTACTTCCACCACCGTCACCCACCGGATCTACAAACATAGACCGGTAACAAGAAAAACCAAACTGGCTAAACCAGAAGGAGAAAACAGAGAATAAGGCTGAAAAGCCAGAAAAGAGAAAAAAAAACCCGACCCCATCCTCTTCATTATTTCTAGCCGCAGACCACCATAACCAGATCTGAAAGAGAAGGAAGAAAACGTAGCAAAATCGTCTCACACGCTTCACCGGAGCCAGATGGCAGGATATGACACTGCCTAAGCCAGATTCGCCGCTCGTCACCGCCTAATCAGAGACAAAAACCGACAAGGGATACGCCGACAGACGGAGGGGGAAGAGGGATAGGGGAGAGGGAACAAATAGCCGAGGGGGGAGAGGGGAAGGAGGAGGCGGCGGCCCCCTCCCCCCGGAGAAACCCTAGATCTGGACTGGGAAAGAGCAGAGAGAAACTCTAGAGAGAAAATAAGCGGTCAAAAAGAATTGAAAGTTATTTAGGGGGTGTTTGGGAGCCTCATTTTCAGCTTTTCATTTTCCACTTTTTGGTTTTTTGACTTTTTGAATTATAGTTAGAATGTATTTTGAATTTGGTAAGAGTGTTTGGAGGATATTTTCAGAATGTATTTTGCAACATGATTAGTGTTTGGGAGATATGTCCAGAATACATTTTGCAGATCTTTTTAGTAATCAAAATGAGAAAAGTAGAAAATGAGAAGTCAAAAAGCTCATTTCTCCCTACTTCTCACTTCTCTTCTCTAAACTCAGAATCTGAGAATTCATTTTCCGAAAATGACTTTTTGTGGATACTTGCCAAACATCCAAAATGTGAAAATGAGAATGTAAAAATGTGAAAACGTGGTTTCCAAACAGGCTGGTGATAAAGGAACGCCGGTCCATGCAGGGCCGACCCTGAGCTAAGACGTGTAAGCTCTCGAAGTTTGGCCCAAAGTTAGGGTTCCGGATAGGTACATCTAGGTATATAAGTGTATATTCAATCTATCGTTTATATAATCAATGAGCTACCTAGCCTACCAGAGAAACATAATTTTTTTATACAATAGATACATGGTTCAATTCTTTGGTCTCGCTTTTGCTTCTCCATAGGCCAATATTTTCTCCTCTCACAAACTCACTGCTCCAAAGAGAAATTTTTTTTATTGGTGTAAAAAATTATATGATCAAAAACTTATTTTATTCGAAACAAGGAAACATATGGCCCAAATCCATAAGTTCATCTTTGATCCAGAGAATCTCAAAGCCAGCCCTATGTCCATGAACCGAGAGAGCTAGCTAGGTGACAAAGAAACGCCGGCCACCCAGGACCAACCTCTTTAACATAACCCATTCCAGCTACAGAGAGACACAAGTGGGACTGCACCGACACAGAATTGAAACAGCTCTTCATGTCTGCAGGGATAATATTCAGTGCCCCGAGACACCACATTACTGGTTGAGTACTGGCTCTCAAGGTAAGTGATTCTAGTTTCACCATGCATGTTCTGGCTGAAAACATCACAAAAAAAAAAAAAAAGGAATAAATTAATCAGCTATTTATTCGTTTGAACGAAGAGTATCCGACATAATATTAGCTTTACCACCGTAAACTTATTAGTAACTACGTAATCATTTCTTGTCATAAACTAAATTTAAAAGAAATATAAAATGGGGGTGGTTGGTCAGTCCTTTTCTCCTTTTGGGGAAGTTTAATTTAGAATTAGAATAACCACGTGCAAAGAATATATAGCATGTACTAATAATAAGGCAAACAATATAAGACAGGCTTAATTACTTTTTTGACCAAATACTAATAATCATAGCATACGGCATTTCGTAACATGTGTCGGGTACGTGATTATCGGGCTTAATAAGATTAGTATGAAGTACTTGTTAATGATTTGATCTTTTTTACCTTGGTGCTAAAAATGGAGGTAAATATTCCTTCACATGGAAATTTTTTTCAATGCCGAGCCGGTACCACATGGTACCCGCTCGCGCATATTCGGCCTTTCAAAAATACAACGGACGGCCCGGATTAAAAGTGTCGGATGAATTTTAAAAAATTGAAAAAAGAAAGAAAAATATAGTTTAATCTAAAACATGACATAACTGACAGGGACGGAGCCAGGAAATTTCACTATGCAAGGACGACCCAATATAATTTATAGGAAAATTTTTAAATTTTTTTTCTTATATAAAACTAGAGGTTTATTTTTCTTGCAGGGGCGACCACTCCTACTGGCAACCCCGGCTCCATCCTTGATAACTGACATGACACAGAGAAATTAAATCTAACAAAACATGATATAGCTGACGCAGAGAGAAATCAGAAACAACCCATTACGAAATCCAATTGTTTGGTTTGGGTCTCAAGACCCAAATTTTAAATTATTAATTATTCTACTATTATTTCTATTTCCCTCCAATCATTACCCTTATTTTTAATTTTTCTCTCTCGATCTCCAATCATTATCCATATTTTCAATTATTACTCTCATTTCTTTCTCCTATCAAAACTCAAATCCCCAATTCAAAACCCAAACCGAACATAACCTTGATGTTCTCGTACCACTAACAAACCATGTGATTGCGTTACAAACTGACATCCCACACAATATCGCCGCTACACACAAAGGATTCCCTCCATCTCCGCTGGCGATGACTCTCTCTCTTGGATCCCATCGATGTGATCCGGGGAAAAATTGATCAAGTTTCTTTCATTCAAAATTTTGAAGAAAAGTTAAACAAGTGAATTAATGACTTGAAGTTATTCGCTTGAACTATGTGTTTTTAAAAAAAAATTAATGAACAACTCAAATTGCCTATGCGAAATCATGAAATAGACCCCACACATCTATCTGTGCGCTCATGGTAGGTACCCCTCTGATTTTGCTAACTATGAATTGTCCAATCTTCCACTAGGGTATTCACAGTGCACTTCCTAAATTTGGCTCTTAAATAACTCTTAAAGTAGACACATAATAAAAAGTGGGTCTAATTTTGCATGTTAAGGATTTGCTAAAATATGGGTGTGAGAGTATTTCAACGACTCTTCAAAAAAAAAAATGTAAGTTGGTCCCCCAATATTCCCCCTCCCTCTTCTCTTTCTCCTCTCCTCGTAACTCCCTTCCTAAACTTAACTAATGTGGTAGGAGCTAGCAATTCTTAGGAGCTTCTATGAGAAGCCCATTAAAAATCACGTATAAATGAACAAATGAATTACTAAATATTACGGTGTAAATCTGGGCTGTTGATCACCGAACACGAATAACTCAAGATGAGATCAACATGTATACTGTCCCTTAAAGAGACATTACCATCCCTCATTCCCCATTCTTTAAATATTAAGAGTCTCACCTATTAACTATTTTAAGAGCCCATCTATGCAAAGATTCCGTAAGACTTTCCGGTGGCCCCCAACCTACATCGTTATCGTTGGTGGAAAAAGGTGTCATGGTCTGCTAGCCTTATCCTATTGTTGATCGTAAGGCGGTGCATGCACTTGAATTTTGGCGCTGAGTGGCCTGCCATTCAGGCATCCACCATGCATGGCTAAGTTTTTACATGTTAAGGTCCTATTCCGCTAACTAAAAAAAATTAAAAAGTTAATTTATTCTTAAAATTGAGGCAACCACTCTTTCATAATACATCACATAAAAAGTCGTGAAAAATAAAAAAAACCAAAAAACTAAGTTAGTGAAACACTCACACCATGCATAGTGGATGATGCTCTAAGGCCATAATATGTACGATAACGTCTCAGAGAAAGAAAAAAAAAAAAAAAAAAAAATATATATATATATATGTAATGTAAATTACAGGATTAACAATCATGAGAACCATACATATGTCAATTGGATATGGATAAACATTACATTCCTCCTTATTGGTGGATATTTTTGGTCCAAATAACATTAGATTCATGCCATATATTCACGCCAGTTACGGGTTCTCCACCCTCCTCCGTCTTCCCAATTAAGGCAAGTATTCCTTTGTATTTGTTTGTGCATGGTTAATAAAATTATTAGGATTGGATTTTAACTTTTGCAATGGCGTTAGTTAGTGTTTGTGGAAAATCATATCAAAAGAAGTTTTGGGATTTTCGTTTTTCATAACCACAGTACTGATCCCCTTTGATCAGACTTTAGATTCTACAATAATTAATTAAGGAACTTGAAAACACCTCCTCATTTTGTGTGGTATGTACACGCTTATGTACATGAGATGACGGATCACTAGCCTGCAGTTCCACTTTTCATGTGATTTTGATCATGGTCGGTTTATGCAATATATCTTTTTATTGAAGGTCAAAAATTGTGTATCGATCTCTAATGCACCTGCGGCTTATTAAGCCCTAAACTAGCGAAGCTTATTGGCTTATTGTTATGAATCTTTTATGCTCAATAAGTAATACCTGGGGCTGGCATGGCTTGGACAAACACTTACTCACGAACGTGTGATCTTTTTGGGTACGTAACTCACACTTGACATTCCAAAGTGTTGTTACAAACATTTCTAGTTTGGTTGGTTGTTCTGTTCCCTTCTGAATCTCCATGGCTTCAACGCTTAATTTGGGATTGCAGATTTTAACCTTTGCATTCTTGTTATGTCATTTCAGGAAAGAAAAAAATAAACAGACAACACATTGGAGATCCATAGCAGGTGGATTTCTTCAATTTTTTGCCCCGAATTACTTCATTTTCTTCCAAATTCGCCCTCTTTTCTTACCTGCCCGACTCCCTTTTCGAGTTGACTGACAAAATTTGTCTCGTAATCCTGTTTGATCTGATTTGAACTTCTGATGCCAGTAGAGAATCATGGCAAACAACAACGGTAATCTTTTGTGTGGACATGAAAAATAGATAATAAAATCTGGCCGGCCTTGCCAACATAAGTTCTTCATATATAGGGCTTTCTGTTTTCATCTATTTTGGATAAGCTTTTCTTAGTTGCCATGACACTTACTATCCAATTTTGCATGCCGGAGTCAAAGACGTCTCTGATCATATCATGAATTTCACTGGCCATGTTGGAACTGTACTTTGTGTCAAATACACGACGTTCATGGATAACTATTGCATAACGTAATTCTCAAGATATAAATAGAAGATGGAAATACAGCCGTATGCAATGAATCTGGAAATACAAATTCATAGTTGTTTGGATCATACCTTTGTTAACCGCATTTATGCATTTTGGGACTCGCCTAAGATTCCCTATGCACAATGTGTTTGGTCAGTTTTTCATTTATTTAAGTTACAGTTGTATCCAAGAGGACCTTGATCTTATCAGCTGCAGTTGCGCGTGAAAGTGCAACGTAGAGCTATCCATGCGAGAATAGATGTTGCGCGCGGTAGGTAGGTATATGTCAACCACGTTTAGAGTTTGTCCATGGGCCTTTGTGCTATCCAACTGCAATTTCGGTAATAATTGTATGTTCTTGGAACGCACGGCATACAAGTCGCGTACCGTTGCACAAACCTTTTGATGGGTTATTAATATTTCTCAACAACATTATTAGGCAATTTGGTGACGATGAGAGTAACAAATCAACATATAAACCTTGGTCACTTTTGTTAATTGTTTCATCTATGCTGAAGTATAGTTCTTCCGAGTGACTAGTGAGTCTTGGTTGAAGGTAGCCGCATTCCCACTCTTAAACCTGCACCCCCTTTACTAATAAGGGGAAGAAAGCCTCAATCAGAACCACATTCCTTTTGCGTGCGGATGTAGCCCAACGCTTAGATGGAGTTCATGCTTGGAAAGAGTTTTTCAGTAGCTGTCAGTCTTGCATATCATTGTTAGGCGTCTTCCTCCTTTCAAAGGCCGTATTCCTCTTCCATCTATGTGGTAGAGGGGAAGACGTTAAAAACCTCTCTGATTCGGTCATCGAGCAGTCGGACGGCTCTTCAGAATACCAGAAAACGGCTTCCACCCAGAGCAAGAAATGTACTGCTTGGGTTGGAAAATTGCGCAACATGTGCGTAGGAAGAGAGATAATAGAGAAAGAGAGAGAAAAGAGACTGAATCAGTGGCGTGTGTCAATGGACAAATGCTCTCGCGCGAGCAGGACTTATTTAGGAGTGAAAGACAAAAAAAGATTTGGACAGAAGCCCCCACAAAAAAATGGGAGTGACCAGTCATTTCCCGAAGGCTTAAACAAACACTATTTAGGCCTAACACATGTATATAGGGGTTCTAAAAAGTTAGAGACCCCCATTTTAAATATTTTTTATGGGGCCTGGATCCCAGGATTCTTGGGCTTTGCCCTTAAGTCGGCACTGATTATCATACCGGAATTCCTAAACGAAGCATCATTTAGAATACAATACTAATATCACAACAACTACAATCATAAAATAATGAAAAAACTGGTAGAGTGAATGCAAACTAGTCAACATACGACATCGTACATTGATTGATCAACTTTATAATTTCTAACCCGATAAGGTGATGTTCCTCTGGTTTGCTTTGGATTTGTAGCTCAGTTGGATAAGTAAATACATGCACTGTGATATCAACAAGAAAAGTAATCTTGGCTTATCTACTATTTTAGTCTCTACAAAATATACCAAGTTTTAATTCCGTTGTTACAAAATATTTTGTATCAATTTCGTCCTTATAGTTCCAGATGAATTTCAATGTTGCCATTCTGTCAAATTAATGACGGAAAATGTTTATGTGGCAAGCGGAAAATGCTTAAAATACTTAAAAATACCAGAAAAAATTATTAATCACCAAAAAATGACGAAAATTACGAAAATTTTAAAATTCCGCAAAAAGTCATAAGAAAAAATACTTTAAAATACCGGAAAAAATGACGAAAATTTTAAAATTCCGCAAAAAGTCATAAGTCAAAAAAGTTCATGAAATTTGTCTAATGACTTTTTTCGGAGAATCATTCCTATCGACGAGAGAAATCAAAAAAGTATAAAAAGATATGGGCCGAAGTTAAAAAAAGTTCATTAAGACGACACTTTTTTTTTTTTTTGAAACGGCAATAAAATTTATTGAAGAAAACTTGTCAATGGGTACATCAAGTTGGATGGAGAAAATAGAGGATTCCAACCAAGGTTGGAAAAATTAAAACACCCTTTGGGCCAAAGCCGATACTTTATAAGATGACACTTTATAGGAAAAAAAAATAGCTATATGGTATTCTTTCGTCTATGAAAAATCTTTTTGTTTAATTCAGCCCATACTTTATCGTCGAGAGGAATTACTATTTTTTTTTATACAAAGTGTTGTTTTATATGAATTTTTTAAACTTCGACTCATCTTTTTATACTTTTCTGATTCCTCTCATCGATACCATGATTAATCTCCGAAAAAATCATTAGACAAATTTCATAAATTTTTTGTCTAATGACTTTCTTCAGGCATTTTAAAATTTTCACAATTTTTCGTCATTTTTTGGAGATTAATTATTTTTTCAGTATTTTAAGTATTTTTCTGGTATTGTAAGCATTTTCCGTTTGCCACATAAGCATTTTCCGTCATTAATTTGACGGAAAGGTAATTTTGAAATTGGTCTAAAACTATAAGGACGAAATTGATAATAGTAGATAAGTCAGTAATCTTCCGTTATTAATAACTCAAAATAAATTAATCTATTTTGATGAACTAAATTATAGTACAAGGGTGTCTATGAATTGAACCTACAGTGTGAGGAATAACATACAGAAAAGTGTTCGGTCTCAGATTTCCTCCTCGTCTTTTTGGGACAGATTTGAACTTTATATATAGTGTAAGGTCTTACCATTGTATATTTCACTCTTATGCATCTGGATTTTAAACTGGGAAATAAATTTGTGCATTTTTTTTTTTTTTTTGAGTTTTGCTACAATACACACCTCCTACAAATTATTTCATATGAGATTTTGTGACTCAAATATGAGATTTTGTGGGCTAAAATATGAGATTTTGTGACTGTTCGTATGAGGGTGCATAAGATGCCACTAGATCTCATATTTGACCATATGAGATTTTGTGGGCTTAAATATGAGATTTTGTGGACTTATATGAGATTTTCTGACTATCCGTATGAGAGGTGTATACCGTACGCCTTTCATACCTCTAGCTACAAAATCTCATATTTGAGTCACAAAATCTCATATGGAATAATTTGTAGAGGGTGTGTACTGTAGCAAAACCCTTTTTTTTTTCCCTTTGAAACATCTAGTGCTGTAATGCGAGTCAAAACTAAAGGCCAACAATGCCAAATTCTATGAGTTGCCTCGCTCAGAGCCAGATCTAGCTAGGAGTAGAATTAGAACAAAGAGAAAAAAGTTGGCCAAAATGGAGAAGGCAATCCTCATAGTCATAGGACGTTAGGACATGGAAATCCTGTTTCTATTTCGTATAATAATATTATCTTGTCATAGGAGATCAATGTTTGCTTCGCCGAGAGAAATAAGAAAATTATAAAAAAATATGGATAGAAATTGAAAAAAGTTTGAAATTGAAAATCACCTTAATTATGTAGTTAAGTACTTGCTCAACGTAGGTCAGTCATCCACCTCAACATGGTACTCCTAATTAAATTCATTCCTCATCTGATATAGATATATATATATATCTCGATCCATATAGCTACCAACTTTCGGTCCATCCCGAGCACAACCATCCCTCCCACACGAGCAGCTTTCTAGGCCTTGATTGGCTTACTCTTCTTTTGAGCTTGATCAGACACACTAGTCAAAGACGCATTAGTTAGAGACCTCATAGGGCGCGGTTTACGGGCTTAGATTCTATCAAAATCAATCACTAATAAAAAAAAGTTTTAAGAAAATCATAACAGAAGCAAGGTAGTAATTTTTTTTTTTTACTTTTTCGACTCATCTCGATAATTAATCCAAACCATAAAATGTGAATTTAGCAAAAAATTCAGGAAATACTAACGAACACAAATGGAGTATTGGAACATCTGGAAAGAGTTAATCGGATGGGAGTATGTTAGCAAGGTACGAATTTATAGTTAAAAGGTTTACAGGTTCAATTTGCATTGCCAATAAAAAATCTTTTGAGACCATCGAAGACGTGTCGGATTCATAATTTTATGATATTCAAGGTGTATAAACTTGACTCAAATGGAGTATCTAACTAAATGAAAAAAATTGTTAGAAGTGCGGTGCCAATATGAAATAATCAAATGTTGACCCGCAAAAATACACGTCACCCAACTAAAAATTGATTGTTTTACTTTTAAGGGTATCGATGGGATGGGTACATAAAATGGATCGATTCCTTTTGTGGTATAGAATTTGGCTACCACAAATGTGATCCAAGACGCCCATTTTTGTAGAGAATAAGATTTAAACTGTCAACTAAAAAATCAATTTAATCAGCTACCCTAAGTATTGATAATTTGAAATATACTAGTAGTATCTTTGTTTTTAACAAAATAAACGTCTCAAAATGCGTACATTAGGAAAACCAACCCAATATCCAAAAGGCATATTCGAATCCACCGGAAAACGAAACCCAAATAAGAGGAATTCCAGTTCCGTTACACTATTTAGCTTCTCAAAGCAAACTCCTGCGATCTCGCCACGTCTTGGCGTCAATTTTGGACAATATTATAGTTCAATAATTTTGTGCACATGGTATTTCATTTTCTATTTATTTATTTTTTGGTTCTAGCCTGTGCTGTCCTATTGCGTTGCGTGGAAGGGTGAATTAGCCGATTTACGTTTATTTTCTATTTGTATTATTTAAAATGCAGGGCGTTTTTTTTAACTTTATTTCTAAACTACATGAAATTGTGTTTCGGAACACTCTTTCAAAGAAGCGTATTTATGAAAACGCGTTCCGCATTGGTTAAGACAATCAAACACGCTTTTTTAAATAGCATGTTTTGAAATTAGTTTACTTAATTCATAGCGATTTCATGTGTATTTTGAGAATAAAGTTTTAAAAACCGCGTTTTAAGTACTAATAAAAGTTACTGTAGTAAAAAAGTAAACAGAAATCGGTTAATTGGCCATTGCGTGTGCGTGTATATACGTGGCGACGCAAAACCTTCTCCTCTCTCTGAAGTTTTTTTGGTGAAAATACACGTAGCTACGTCTTCTCAACAATAAAAGAAACAACCCTTCCTCCTCCGCCTTGGCCTTCCTCTTGTGCCTGTGCCTCCTCCTCCTCCTCCCCAAGGTAAAAGCTTTCAGTTTTGGATCTCCTTTGCTCTCCTTTTGGATTTTTGTTTTCACTTATTCTTTATCTCCGTTTAACTACCATTTTTTTCGGTGTCTTGCTTAACAAAATTGTTTGTTTCCTGAGAAACTTAAAAAGCATCAAAGAACAAAGAGGAATTTCACTCTACTTGAGAACCCAATATTGATTTAAACATCAAGTGAACGACAGAAGTAAAGCTTTAAAAAGATTTGATTTTTTTCAATATATGGGTTGAGAGTTCTTCTGGGCGACCAAGCATGGTCCTTTTGATTGTCCTTGTTTACTTCTTTTTTTTTCCCTTCCTATTTATGTTTGTTATTTGTGGCTTGAGATGTGCAATTATGTTGAATCTCTATGTATGTTAGTCTTGTGTTGTGTTAGCAATTGTAAATGTAGTAGAAACAAGTCTAGGATGTTGGATCTGATGTTCTGTCTGTTCAACGGATATACTGTAATATGATTTGTAGTATTTCCTATAATACTATTACTGATACACTCAGACTTGCAAAAATTAGATGTAAAATCAACAAGATGAGAACATTAGTACTACAGGCAAAGACAGGCCCAGGTTTACACATGAAAAGTAGACTTTGACATATAACATACTCTGGAGCACCGAAAAGAAAAAAGAAGACATATAGCATACCCTGTGAATTTGTTGCGAACAGGTTGCTATACCTCCGTTTTATCGAATCAATGGCAATTTATTCGAACTTGTTCAGTTTTGGAACTTATCCACTGGGGACTGCAAACCAATCAGCAAAAGACATCGCAGTGAACTTTCACTAGAGTTTCCTTTCCTTTATTTACTTAATACTTTGCTATGAAGGACTTGAATCCAATTTGTTAACTTTTTCATTTATCATATGCAACTACACTACAGTGGAATGTTAAATGCAAAGGATAGAGAAGTATCTAAAGTGGCCCCTTTTAAGTTGTAATCATGCCCCGCAATACAACTAAACCAGATAAAGACATTTCCATTACATTCGTTTGGTTATGTTAATGAGTTATGCTAACTTGTTATTTGTTGGTCTAAATGTTACTGTGTCATGTCTTTACTAGTAAGGACCTTTTTAGCATCTTTCCTGTTGCATTTCTGGTACGTGTGTCGTTTTGCTATGACTTGTCTGATAGTAAATCCTATGGGCATGTGGAAGTAATGATGGCCCGCGGCGCTTACCCATTACTCCTATATATGTTCTGTTCATGTGGATGTTTACTGTAAGCTGGAATGTGTGTACATTGGTTTGTGGATGGGCTTATATGATGCATTTCTTATTCCTGGTAAATGCTGCTCTGGTAAAGCTGTAACATTGTCTACCATGTATTTTTTTGTTTGGGAAGTCATTTCTATACTAGTTATGAATTACAATTAGCACTGCATTTTTCTGCAGAGTACTGATTCTATTGTACTTATATTATGGCCTTGAATAACAGATCAATAACCAGATGGTAATGAATTCAAGAAGCACTGTGACGTCTGTTGTTTCCTGTAAATTGGGAATCAAGAACGACTTCTTCTTCTGGGTTTCCGTCTGTTTACTGTCAAAGTTCTTCAAGACTCCAACTGCAAACCTGAACTTTTCTTTTGATTAAGGACGTCAAAACTTGAAACGGCTCTTGTGGTAATACAACAGTTGAGCCCCATTTAAAGAGCTTCATCTGTAAACAGCAATTGATATTTGAATTCCTGTATTTGTCATTTGATACTGGGTGGTATGATTTCCTCTCAGTTACCTATCCTTACCAAAGCTCAGACTCTCACTTCCTTACAAAACCACCTAATTTTGCCATTAACCATTCCTGATGTTGTTCCCTCTAATACGGTTGACTTTGACTTTTCTGATATATTTGGTCCTTTACCTGCTCAGACCTCAACTGAAGTTAGTTATGTTGACATGGGAAATTCAGTGCCTACAACAGAGGTAACTGAGCTTATCTATGATGACCCACCAGTCATTTACACCCGGTCACATTCTTTGGTTGGTCCCAGTACTTGTGTCAGTCGATCTGTGAAACTGAGCAAGTTCACCCTACACGAATCAGAGGATCTAGTGGAACTTGTGGAGAGTCTCAAGCAAGAGACCGTGAAAGTAGTTCATGAACTTTTGGTTAATAATTCTGTTGCCGAGGAGTCTCCTGAATGCGCTGCTGATTCTATTAAGGCCCAGAGTGTGGGGCTTGAAGATTTTGAGATTATGAAGCTTGTGGGTCAGGGTGCATTTGGAAAAGTATTTCAGGTGCGAAAGAGGGGCACGGCGGAAATATATGCAATGAAGGTCATGCGGAAGGATAAGATATTGGAGAAGAATCATGCTGAGTATATGAAAGCAGAGAGGGATATTTTGACCAAGATACAGCATCCCTTCATCGTCCAGCTAAGATACTCATTCCAGGTGATTTTCAGCTCAACAATACGAAAATGCTTGACATTTTCTATTTTTTCTTGTTTTTCTCTCTATCCCTAGATCCGTATTGGAGTAGTTCAAGCCTCAAATCCAACCTGATTTTTTGAATTCACAGAATTTCCTCATTTACTCAAGTAGCGTACATAGCTGATAAGTTTCCAAGAGCAAGACAATGATTTTGATTTGCTTATTTTGGTGATTTTACGAAAACCTTATGAACGTGTTTTTATACCTATGAATGTTGATATACGTGTCATATGACCTGCAGACCAAGTATAGACTTTATCTTGTGCTGGATTTTGTGAATGGGGGACACCTATTTTTTCAGCTCTATCACCAGGGACTTTTCAGGTACCTTCTTTCATTCTTCCTTATATTTTCTGACGGTCTAGGTATGCTCAGTTATTGACTCTTACAATATGTATCAGAGAGGACCTGGCACGCATTTATATGGCAGAGATTGTCTCAGCAGTGTCTCACCTGCATGCTAAGGGCATAATGCATAGGGATCTTAAACCCGAAAACGTCCTACTGGATGCAGATGGCCACGTACTCTCTCTCTCTCTCTCTCTCTCTCTGAGGCTATGCAAATTGTATGTTTAATTCTCATTTAATTTATTATTGGCTTTAGGCCATGTTGACTGACTTTGGCATGGCAAAGCAATTTGATGAGTATACAAGATCAAATTCAATGTGTGGAACAGTTGAATATATGTCGCCTGAAATTATTCTTGGGAAGGGCCACAATAAGGCTGCAGACTGGTGGAGCATTGGAATATTATTGTTTGAGATGCTCACCGGGAAGGTTAGTATCTTATATTTGCCAGTTGTTTGTATAAGCAGCTTGTAGTTATCTGTCGTAGTGTATGGCATTTCTGAAAACTTTATGGGTTTTGCAAGAGAACTTTGAAGCGTTGAAATGCGGTATAAAGTTCCTTCAAGTTTTCGTTCTGTAGTTGGTGAACAAACCTTAAAAACCAATTTATTAATTAAGGGATTAGGCAAGATTAGTCCAAGTTTACTTACTTGGAATATCCATTTGTATTATCTGACTCTATTGTTTTGCTTTCTGCTGATGCAGCCTCCATTTACTTGTGGGAATCGTGAGAAAATTCAGCAAAAGATAATAAAGGACAAAATCAAGCTACCATCATTTTTGACTAGTGATGCACATTCTTTATTGAAAGGGGTAAGCATCTAAATATCCCGGCCTATAGTTTCATTCCACAATCCCTCCGACCCAAATGAATGTTGAATTTGGTCCTATCTGAGTTGAAGGGATACCTAGATACTGTTGGGCAAAGTGTTCTTTTAAGTTCAGATGGAGTATTTAACCATTTCTTGTCGTTCTTCTAGCTTCTGCAAAAAGAGCCAAGCAAGCGGCTAGGCAGTGGACCAACAGGGAGCGAGGAAGTCAAGGGCCATAAATGGTTCAAGCCTATTAACTGGAAAAAATTGGAGGCGAGGGAGATCCATCCTAGTTTCCGCCCTCAAGTTGCCGGGAAACACTGCATTGCTAACTTTGACAAATGCTGGACCGATATGCCACTTCAAGATTCTCCAGTTTCCAGTCCGAAAGCAAATAGCAATCACTTCCATGGCTTTAGTTATGTGACTCCTGCAGCCCCATCTTCAGAAGAATAATCCAGTTTGCTAGTGTAGCTTCAACAAGCTAGGGGATTTTCCACTCCATAAGGAGTGACTTTCCTTCTTTTATTATCTTCTTGTTGTCATGGTTTATTTAGGATCCTCCAATGGATAATTTTATTACACTTTTCTTGGCTAGTGTTGCCAGAGAAGGTAAACTGATGAGTTGGGCAACTAATCATTTTATGATGTATAATCTTGGTAATATCAAAAGTCTTCTTTCCACAACATTTCTTCAATAGTTGACTTGATTACAAGGGCTTTTGAAATAAAAATCCATTTAGATTCTCTGGGAAGCAATTGAAGTCATTTTTTCTTTTACAATTTGTAAATGTTTGTGTGAAAAGGAATTGTATGTCTATTAAACTCGAGCATTTGTTCAATCATTGTTAAACTGCCCTAACTGGTATATTTTCGAGACTTATAAAAAAAAGAAGTTATTTATTCAGGCCTCGCTCTCTTTTTAACTTTTTGCACTTTTTAATTTGCAGTCTTTATTCAAAAAAAATTGCATTTGTTTGTTTTACATCAAATTTTTTAGGTTCCGTCATTCGTCAAATTCTGGGTTAACCTTTGGATTTGGGATTTTTTTAGGTTCCCCCCCCCCCCAAAAAAAAATGAAAAATACAGTATCCAAAAATAAGGGCATCAATGTACTACAGTATTAGTTTTTCAATAAAACATGGAATACTAGTTGTTTTCCCTCTCTCCACACATGCCCACCTCAGTTGAGGATAAACCAAAGGATTGACGTGGGAAAAAACCAACCTTTTGCTGACACTCTCTTTGAGTAAACCACCTCCCTCGCTCCATAAGGCTGTCTTTCTTGATGAGTATCCATGGCTTCTCTGCTATCCTCAACTGCCACTACCCTCCCACATAACAATCACAATCTCAAACCCACTTTCTTCTCTCCAACAAGAATAATCGGCACCCATTTTCAGAGAACCCAAGTGAGGTGCAATGCATTTCTCGACAACATACCAGAGAATTTCCTTAACAGCTCTCTTCAAATCGACAAATCTCTCTCTCTTCTCCCGGTTTTTAAATCCGGGTATGCGCAGTTTCAGAGGGCTACATCGGAATTACCGGAGACGGAGAAGTGGGGGATTCTTGTTTTTGGTGGGCTTATTTGGATTTACTTGACTGCTAGGCCAGGAGTTCTAATTGGTGCTATTGATTCGTACATTCTCGCTCCTCTGCAAATAGGGGTGGACAATTTGTTAGGGAGGAGGAGCTTAAAGAGTAGTGATTTTCTGATTGGAGATAGATTGGGAGAAGGTTCTTTTGGTGTTGTTTATTCTGGTGTGATTGTGCCAAGGAATATGAGTGTGGAAGAGACAATACCAAATAGTGGTCGACGAAAAGCTGCAATGAGGGATGGACAGTTCAAGCAGAAGGTCATTCTCAAAAAGGTAGACTGTGAGCTTTGATCATAATTCCCCCTAGTTTTTCTTTCACTAATAGGTAAACTGTGAGCTTTGATCATATTTCATATAGTTGCTTGCTATATTCATCTGTTGCTCTTCTCGATTCTTTTTCCCCCTTTTGTGTAAAAAAATGAAAAAAAAAACTGCTTCATCTTCCCCTAACATTTGAATGGATTATTTATATTGCTTATGTATGAAAGTTACCAGGTGAAGGTTGGAGTTCAAGGTGCTGAGGAATGTGGAGACTTTGAGGAATGGTTTAATTATAGGCTGTCAAGAGCAGCTCCTGAAACCTGTGCCGAGTTCCTTGGAACTTTTATCGCTGAAAAAACAAATTCGCAATTTACAAAAGGAGGTAAATGGCTTGTCTGGAAATTTGAGGTACTAAATCTATTTTTGCAAGCTTATGTGTGTCCTATCAGTAGCCCCTTAATCCTTTCTGTAGATTACTGCATACATCACTTATATAGGGGAACTCTCATGTGACAGGGAGATCTTGACCTTCTGGATTACATGAAAGATCGGAACTTTCCTTTGAACTTAGAGTCGGTCATGTTTGGTCGTGTTTTGCAAGGACTGGACTCGATCAAACGAAATGCTTTGATTATCAAGCAAATTATGCGCCAGATTATTACTTCTCTCAAGAAAATCCATGACACAGGCATCGTTCACCGAGACATAAAGCCATCAAACTTGGTGGTAACAAAGAAGGGACAAATTAAGCTCATTGATTTTGGGGCAGCCACAGATCTTCGGATTGGCAAGAACTACGTGCCCAACCGCGGCTTGCTTGATCCTGACTATTGTCCCCCTGAACTGTATGTACTTCCAGAGGAAACACCAAAACCACCGCCCGAGCCTATTGCTGCCCTTCTTTCGCCCATTTTATGGCAGGTATCGCTCTAGTCTTACCTTTTCCATTTTAGAGGTGAACTCCTCAGCTCTTTATGCTTTCTAGGAAGTGGAAGCTATAAATAACATGACTTATAGGATAAAAGTAAAAATGAGATTGATAAATCTATCTGCAGAATCGCAGATCACTTGGAGTAGATCCCATTTGATTTATGGAACAAGACACCTAAGCTACAGGGCTTCCTTGAATGGTTGTCTATTGGATATTGTAAGGCTTTGAAGGAGTGCTGTTTTCATAATCGTAAATACAGAACTGTTATAAGAATGATTTATGTAATAGTTTTCAAAACTTCGTCCATGCAAACATTTTGGAAAACAACCAATGTTTTAGGAAACCTCAAAGATGTTTTCGAAATTGCTCTTCTAATGATTCCCCGTAGAAAATGACTAAAATTGGAAATCGATGAATATTTTCATTTTCGAGAACTGGTTCTAAGATAAGTTCTGTAATATCAGCAAGACAGCAAACCAAAGAAGATGGTAGTTTTCGTAAAAGATTGTTTTAGTTGACAATGCTTATTTGACTTAACTATTGCCACTGCACATGACTTCATTCGAGTTTCTTTTCCAAGAGACAGCAAAAGAAAGTTGATTGAAGTAAAAGCTACTGTGTGTTCATCGTTCTTTCAGCTAAACAGTCCTGATCTGTTCGATATGTACTCTGCTGGGATTGTACTCATGCAAATGGCAATACCAACATTAAGGTCAGCTGGAGGCTTAAAGAATTTCAATACAGAATTAAAGACAGTTGGATACGACCTGAAGAAATGGAGGGAGAAAACTCGGTTGAGGCCTGACTTGAGCATTCTTGATCTTGATTCGGGTAGAGGGTGGGATTTGGCCACAAAACTGATTTCAGAGAGAGGTTTCCAGCGAAGGGGGCGCTTATCTGCTGCAGCTGCTTTAAGGCATCCTTATTTCTTGTTGGGTGGTGACCAAGCAGCCACAGTTCTCTCAAAGCTTAGCTTAACCAAGTAATGTGTTGCTTTTGCTTGGTAACGTTAGTAGAAAATCTCTTCACCTCCTTAATCCTCCTTGTGCCTGTGAAAAATTTTTGAAGCAAATTTTCGCTAAAGTATTTATAGGTGTTACTCATGAAAGAATCCAGTCCCATTCCATGTTATACGAGGACGAATCTATTATTTCATCGCGTAAGAGACCAAATGTCTTCTAAAATGGTTAAAGAAATGCATTAGTATGACACTAATCATGTTGTAATACTGATTTCGAATAAAGACTCTTTATTTGAAATTTGTTGCCAAAAACCAGTGACGACTTTTGAGAACACGAAAGCAACAGCCACTGAAACTAGGATGCAAATCCAAGCCCAAAATGCTATAGAAATTGGTTCATGGATGTATGAAAGTCGAAGACTGCCTAAACAACATGATGTGTAACGGTCACCCACTATTTAAGAAGCAATAACTTCAACTCCTCCATTGTACAATAAGGGTGCTTACAAAATCTCATATGTACATACATGGTATGAGTAAGTGTAAGCATTCTTCTATACATCACCCACGCTATTCAAAGATCGTCATGGTAGACGGAGGTCTCGAAAGAATGCCTTTTCTTGCAACCCCAGTGGCATTTCCAAGAACAAAACGAGTTGAAGCTCATAAGCCTTTTGGACTGGAGAGATATAATGTCTGAAGTTGAAGGAGACTTTGAAAGAACAATTGCATACCCGTCGTCCATGTAATCTGTCCCTTCAGGAAACAGTTGCCACAGAAGGCTTCCACCCCCACTGCCTCCTTTTTTAGTTGAATTCAAGATGGTCTTGTAAACTGTACTGACAAGGGTGTCCCGGAACGATGTATTGTACCCAGGGTCTTTTGTCGATACACCAAACTCACCAAACATAACCGGCATGCCAAGGGCATTCTCGGCATCTTCAATGTGGGATTGCATCCATGCCTTGATAAATGGGATATGAGCATCGGAAATTGCTTCCGAAATCCTTCAATACCAGAAACATTTCTATCATAAGCTGCCACCACGATATAAGAGGAGAAACAAAAAAAAAAAAAGAGGAGAAGAATAAATAAAACCCTAGCAATTCCATGTCTTTCCTTGTCCGACTTGGCTTCACAGGGTGAGACCAGGAATAACAGATGCCGGAATGCTTGGTTATTCAACTAAGGTGACATATACATGCTACATCTACTAAAATGAATCCAAAAGTCATGCCTAGAGAAAAGACCATGTACACATACTCAAATATATAATGCACTTGTATATATGCAAACAGTATATCCAAATCCATAATTAAGTCATAAGCATTAGGTATTGATATTAACCTGAAGTTAGGATATAAGATTCCAATAAGTAAATTTTAATGAAGAGTGCTAACCAAGAGTCTGCGTAGATATGAACTGAAGCAAAATCAACACCAAGAACCCGATGGTTCCTGATAAAGTCAGTTCCAACTTGTTGAGCATATGTATTTGGGTTGAATTGAACCCTGTTAGGGGTCGAGGGACCATAAAATCCTTCCAGCCCGATCTCCACTAAGTGTTTCGGATCGACGCTCTTCACATAAACAGCCATTTCCTCTATCCATGCCTACAAACCATCCACATCAAATTTATTGGTAAATTTAAAGAAGATATTTCCTTAACAGTACGGTCTAACAAGTACAAACACAAGACACAAGATACGTAGTATTCAATTTATGCCATTGTGATACTCTAGTGACAAGTTTGACTATTGCATAACATATCCCTGAAACTTCATGTAGAATCCTAGCTGCCAATCTAGAAGTAAACAAACCTGCAGTTTATCCCCGGAAGGATCTGAGGGACACCGTGGTTCATTCATTAGCTCCCACGCGAAAATTGTTGAATCTTCCTTGTAAGTAATGTTAGTGAGTGTATTCACTCTATTAAGCACTGTCTGCACCATCAAAAGAGCAAATTGCAATTAGACTTCACTGTGAAAACACACCTAGTCTAGTGATCTGGCTATTTCCACATACTTAAGTAGCAGGCACATATTGAAGAATGTGGCATGTCGTGCTGCACACACCAACACTCTGATGGACATGGTGTCAGACACTCATCCAAACATGTCCCTTAATCTTTTATATTTTTAGAATCGGACACTCATCAGACACTTGAGGGTCACAAATTTCCAGTAATCGAACATGCATTTTAAATAATACTGGTATCAAAAGGAACAACTTGGGGCACAATAACGAAATCAGAACCATTTGATCCTCGTCCTTTAGGCTTATTAATGCTAGGAAGTTTTTCTGGAAGCTACAGGTCTTGCAAGTATTGATTGATAGAAGAACTTTCCTTAAACGTTCTATGCTTTAGCTCTTTATTTTCGTAGAATTTAATTGCTATCTCGATGATATATTGTTTTTTAGCTTATTGAATATATGACCTCCTTAATTTTAACTATAGTTATGTTGCATTTTTCGGATAAAACATTCATGCAAATTACATACTACTATATAAGGAATACGTGTCCTACATATATTAACATGCCCTTGGACTGTCCTACAGTTTTTGAAAAATCCAGTGTCAGCATGTCTATTTCATGTCCATGTCCGAGCTACTTAGCCACATACCAAGACCTCAATATTGCAAAGTAATTGACTGAACATGTCTATAAAAAGCTTAAAAGCAGAGAGCATGCCTTAACATGGGCCTTGTAGTAGTTTTTGATAGTTGGATGACTGAAGAAGTCATCGTCTGAAGTCAAATTCAAGCCAGCCGCTTGTCCCCATTTCACGTATTGTGCCTTGCCTCCATATGCATCCCAGTTGTTAGTTAATGATAATATGAGCCTGATCTTGTACTTCTTTGCTTCACTGACCACAAAATCCAAGGCCTGCAATTCCAGTGTAAAAACTAAATTGACATACAGGATAATTGCTTAGTAGTTACCTACATTAATTAGTGTCATTGTACATGATGCATTAGACATACATGCTACTCTATCACCACGAAAGCAACTTAGGCTAGACTGGGAGTACTATTCAAAGTTAAAATCTTTCCTGCTCGGTGGTAGTTTTAAGAACCACTATTTGTAGAACAATAATGAGAAACTGTTGTTTAATTACTTTCATATGCAATTCCTTCAAAGCTGGAATCATTTTCGACGATTTGAAAGATCTACTACGTTTTCCAAAAAAGGGTTCTATTTCAAAAGGGAATATCCTAGAAAACAACTTCCAGAAATGAAAATTGATTGCGAAACACCAACCAAACAGGGCTAATTAATTCTTCCATGAGGGTGTTGCTATTGAACTATTAAGCCAAAGGCACCAAAGATGATATGCCACTCGCCATTTCTGAAATAAAAACAAAATGTTGTGTATGTAGATCTGAAGGGCATTAAAACTTTAAAATTTAGATGGGATCACCTTGAAGACATCTTCATCATAGACGGACGGCGATTTTTGAAGAGCTCGCCATTGACCATCATTGAAAGCCCAGGTACGACAAACTGTTAGACCCACAGAAGATGCATGTTGAAAGACCTCACTGACTTTTCCTCTTGTAGATTGATCGACGGCAAATACCATCAACCAGTAAGTGTTGAATCCGTTAACATAAAACGGTTCGTCATTCACCACAAATTGGTTCCCCTTTTTCTGCACCATGGCCCATGCATCATCTTCCACTCCACCAAAATCATAAATCCTACCACACAAGTGAACACATTACATTAGTGTAAACAAGAGTGTGAATACCAACAAAGTTCTTTTATTCGAATATAAATGAACTTTCTCAGGAGTACCCATCGTTTATGTTACAATATGCTAACCGAGCGTCTGATTTATCCACAGTTTCATCTCCATTGACCCCGAAAACAAAGTAACTCAGATTTGCAGTAAGAAGCACTAGTACCGCAATCCAAAAGGCGTTCTTAAATCGAAACTTTTGCTCATGAGTATCCATGCTTTGAGCCAACAGCCATAATTCATAATTGTTTTCTGGAAAAGCATATATAAGCATATGGAGATCATAGTTTTCTGCTATGCGGGGAACACTATTGTGAACCAAAAGAGAAGTTTAATGATGGGGCCCTACCCTACCCTGCTCCTGACTTCAAAGCAAAGAAACAGTACTTTCTTATCACCTCATTGCATGTTGTTCAAGTAACGATAAAGGTGTGAACAGGTAGTTGGAATGAAGTACTCTTCGTCATCCTTAAATCTCACCACCTCATTTTGCTACTCTGTTTAACAGAGGCCTAACCTGTTGTTGAAAAAGAGAGAGAAACAGAGACCTAACATGCAATCACATCTTTACTAAAGTTGAGAATGGAGCAATAGTCTAATACTCCTAGATTTTAACGCAGAGTTTGGCAAAATGGTCTTGCCTTGGGACTTGCTCTCACCTAAGGTCTCAGATTCGATTCCTCTTGCCAGCAAACTCTTGGTGCCACCCGATCGTTACCTCTAGGGCCACGGAATTGCTAGCCCTGACATCTGGTTATAAAAAAAAAAAAAGTCTAATACGTAGATTTTATAATAACTCTGGTTTAGATGTCTCATTCACTCCATAGTATACACTGGGTAAATATCAAAGAAAAAGGCCCAACTCACACTTCTGGGTCCTTGGCTTCAAAGAAAGAGAATGTAACAACACCCAGAATGTGACCACAATTCAAGAAAGAGAAGAAACATAGAGTTGCAGCACTACTATACCAAGCAAACACAATACGTACATATATAATTGCCACCTTCAAATTCTCAAAAGTGCAAGCCAGAATTACGTACTGTATTATCTACGCTTTAAGGTTTTTCACAGAGAGAATCTGTTATCAGGATGGGAGTTCAATTGAAAAACGAATCTCGTGGTCAAAATACCTTGGGGGTAACCTGCACGTGTCTCTTCCCATTTCATCCAAGTCTTCTTCTTCACATTCCATTACTGGTTTTTCATTGAAGAATAGGAAGGATAAGCTGAGGGGAGAAGGAAAGTGGCGTCTGCTGAGAGAGAGAGAGAGAGAGAGAGAGAGACTTTGGGGGGAAAACACAACACAAAGTAATTTAGTTGCCCCACATCCACAAGTAGACAGCAGCCACCGCAGATACAAACTGCCACCGACATACTATAAATTGTCAGTTCTCTTATTTTAGCCAGTTTTATATAAGAGAAGTAGATGAAGCCAAAAAATAAGATAAGAAACATAACGCTTTTTACGGAGTATTCCTTTCTTCAGTGAGGTTAAGAGAATAAAGAGAAATTTACAACTATCCCATAAAAATGAAGAAAACTCATGATAAATTTCAACATAGAAAAGCATGAAGACAGAGAAGTACAAGAATTTTTTCTTTACCTGGGGTAGGAAAAATGAGAGGAAATGGAACAGTTACTTATACGTAAAGTCAATGTTTGTCGTCTGGTTGAACATACAAATGAATACAAATATATTATAAATTTCCTTGCCTATTTTTCTATACCCAATATTGGATTCAAACATTTCACCTGATCTTCAACAAATCAACTGGTTAATCAAGTGGAATGGTACTACACAAGCTCTTGAGACCTTCGAGAAAATAGTAAGAGAGTTCCAAAACAGGGATCCCACATGAGTAACACAATTACTGCATCTGATTTTCAAAATAAGCACATAATCTAGGCCTTGTGGCATGCAAAGAGTACATCAAGCAGATATATGGCCTCTCAACATTCTCTATCTGTAGTGTAATAAAACTACTAACAGCAAGCTATATATTGATCGACATAAACCCGGTATCTTTATTTCCAAGGTCAAATAAGAGAACTAAATTCACAGATGTTAACCTCTCTCTCTCTCTCTCTCTCTCTCTCTCTCCCTCTCTGTTATGGCATTACAATTAGCATCCCATTTCAGTGCAATGAACAACGTAAGATAACCCTGTCAAGTCCCCGCTTTCCGACGCCCAACCCGAGCAACAAATCCAGCCTTGATTGGAGCTACAGACCGCCCAGAGCTGCACTGCAAGAGAAAGTAGACATCATATCAGAAAAACCATTGCAATGAATCTGCATGATGTTCCAACAAAATAAGCATGGCTATGAGGTCCAGTCAAAAGCACAAGAATCACCAAAAGCATGTGAATGACCAAAGAACTAAAAGACGTGCAGGCAAAAACGACGAAGGCCCTGTTGAAGATGATAAGATTTGCAGCTGCAGCAGCAGCCCTCATTCTCCATGTGGGAAAATCTTCAAGATTGGCTCCAATTTAATGTAGCCCATTTTGTGGACTTTTAAGGCACTCATTCATACCCAAGTTGTTCAAGCGTGGATGATGAACAGGGACTGATTTTTCCCTTATAAATACCTTTGTATTCTGATATTGTAAACCCATCAGAGAGAGTAGCAATTGAGAGGGGTTTGGGTATACACTTTGGGGTTTTGGGTGAGTGATTGTAATCTCCTCCATTATAGTGAAATCCGCTGCCTGTGGAGTAGGTAATTTGCCGAACCACGTAAAAATATTGTCTCTCTGTGTTTGCTTGAGGTGTGTGTGTTCTGGGTTGTTTTTTTCCTAACAGGCCCCAGATGCAAACAAGACTATTGTGTAACATCCAAAAACCCCTCCTATATTAAAAAAGAAACAAAAAATAACCACTGAAAAATTGTACAAAAAGCAGGTGCATCCTTTAGTTAATATACCTGATTTACGTTTGCTTTGTCATTAGAGCATCGCTCCGAGTTAGTGGACATAGAATTTCAGAAACAAGGTCTCAAGCATCCATTGCATGGAAGCCGCCAACCTCATGTTCATGGTATGGGATACTGTGGCAACATTACATTTCAGTGCAAAGTTTGATGGTAAAGTTTAGATGACTTTACCTGCTCACATCTGAGAAAGAAGAGGCGGTTCTCTTTGGAAAGGATTGTATCCGGACTTTTGCAGCCATTACATATGACGTACTCATCTGGGTTCCCAAAGAAATGTTAGAGAAGAATTCCTTATAGCTAAAAGAAAACAGAAGGAAAATTGCACAAGTATGGCTGCTTGAACACGAGCAACCAACAACATATCAAGGACATAATACGGTTTTACAAGGAAAGCAAACAAGCAGTTCCAAGTTTTCAAGCCCATCCAACAAATCTGAATGCTAGCATCAACTTATAGGCCTACATCATAAAGCTCCAACTTGCTACCATCAAAGGGTAAACAAGAAACTTACTGATGTATCTACGCAGAATCCCTTCAAAGTTTTTAGGAGCAAATCTGCCCTTGATAACCAATCTCTGCTGTCCATCAAGAGATCCACTAGTTCCCATCTCAGCGAGCAAGAAAGTCATGACATGCTCTGGCTGCCTATGCATCCTGAAATGGACAAAACAAATTGATTAAGAGTGAGAAAGCTACATACACACATCTTTAAACGATGTGAGACCTTCCACACAAGCACGATCAATTATACCACAGAGATCATCACCAAAGAAACTGAGCACCGGACTACCAGGAATATATTTTCCAAAGACCAATAAGGGAGCTCAACAAAATACAAAGTTGCACAAAATGACTGACAACCAAATTTCAGAAATTTTTGAAAGATAAAAATGAGACATTGCATAACATAAATTGCAGTTTATCCGCCAAAACGAGTAACTGTATAAATGCAAAAAGGTACAGACAGAGAAAACATGCAAATCCAACAAATATTTTTTTTCTTTCTTGACTTTGATTTTGCCTTTCAGTAAATGGAACCCATAAGAATCTAAACATACGTCTTGCACAGATCCATAAAATTCACAAATACAGTCTTCTTTGTGCCTTCTCGAAGAACTTGTGGTGGCCTCATGACAGTTCTACGCCTGTCTCCAGCAAGTTCTGGATTGTTCTCCCGGAGGATATGGAACACTCTGCTTAGGAGCTGCACACTCACATGAAGCATAGACGATATAATAATTCACCGAGGGAGGAGAGTATCAAATCACAAGAACATCGAACAAACCTCCTCATAATCATAATCTCGGTCACTTCCTTCCCATGGATACTGTTGCCGCAAAACTATTCCATCCCCTTCTTCATCCTCACCCATGAGATTTTCGTCTAGCACAATGTTTGACATATTTTAGGTGTAATCATCTGCTATAAACTTTTGAGCCTAGCTACTTGATCAACAAATATTAGACCTACAAACTAATACCATCTAGATCCTCTTCGTTATCAATGTTCTCATCATCCAAGGGGTTTGTTTCTACCTGCAAGATGATTCAAGGAATTAGTTTCTATCTAACTGAAGCAGTGCCAATTTCTTACTAGCATATAAGGAGATGCAGTTTTGTGTTAAGGTATGAGCTTCATAACGTACTGGTTTCTTCTTCTTCTTTTTCAAACCAAAAAAAGCATTTTCAACCCCTTCAGAAACTGCAAGGGGAGAACAAAATACGGATCCGTAAAGTGTGAACAAAATGGGGCAATAAGTGGATAAAGTGTAAGACAGCAGTCAGCAGCAAGAAAAAAAATTCTGCTGATTGTGAAGGGAAATGCATACAAGCAAGAATACACATGTGAGAGGACCTGAGAAATTCGAGCACATATTCTTGCGAGCCATCTCAAACTTACTTGATATGTTCTCTAGATTCTCAGCTAACTTGTCGGTGGTATCATCCCCAACATCCTGTATAACTGGCTTCTTTTTCTTTTTCTTCTTCTTCTTCTTAGTAGGGTCAAATGGTGCAATCTGAACGAATAGTAATTCGCAATACGATAAAGCATGAACTACAAAAAATGATTTAACAAAATTGGATAGCCAGAACAAAAATCAACTAGTACAAAAACAGAAGATAAAGATCAACCCAGCTCTCTTGCTTCCCTTCTCTTCCCTCACTGGGTGATACAAAGCATAATCCTTGCAACTAAATTACAATTATTGCTACTGATTAAAGATACATGTACTGATATATGAGCAAAAAGAATACACGTTTATTAACAGTGAGACGGAGACTCACTTCTGGCAAATCTTCCTTGGCTTCTATGTGAGTTTCTTCTTCCATAACTGATTCGAATCCTGCAAGCAGATGTCTCTTCAAAACCCAGAACAAAAGAAACGATAAAAACAAGTGGAGTATTACTATGTAGTTGAGTTTGCCTCTTCGTTCACAGACTTCCCTCCCTACAGCTCTTCCATGCCTGTCACTGACCGTATAGCAGAATAGACTATTGAGTAGGGTCTGGATTGGGCCCAGTGTTGGCGGCCCATGCTATAATTTCCGTGGGCTTGTTTTAAGGCCTAGAACTCCAGCATTATTCAAATGGAATTCGTAGACCCATTGGGCCTTACGAGTAAATTTTTGGTCTGTTTTTAGAACAGCAACGCTACATACACAAAAAAAGTATCCAGAATTTACCTAGAAAGTGGGAATGAGGGGCTCAGATGCACTTGCACTTTTATCTGAGCCACTCATTCCCACTTTTGAGTAAATTCTGGGTACTATTTTTGTGCACTTAGCATTTCTGATCTTTAGAGTGGTGAGTCGACTATTCTTCTAGGAATTGGCTCCTCCGTAGGTAGTTCCCATCTGAGCTCTGAACCGTGGAGTTTTGACAACAATGCCACACGTAAACCGGAGTTATATAATGGATTCGTACATCGGGCATACCAACAGTTCATTTCAATTTTTGTCGCTCCGAATTTTAAATATAAAATTTATATGGTATCGAATACTTTTAAACAGTGAGACATGCATTATACCAATCTGGTGTACTAACAGTACAAGGTGTAGCATTTTAGGAGTTTTAACAGTAGTAGTAAGTGTTTTGAATCGACATGAGGCTCACATGGAAATATAGACGATAGTAAAGACCCAAAACACCTGCCCTGGACGGGTGTAGTGCAGTCCAGCCCATTAACACACCAGAGTCGTCTAATAACTCCACTCCATGTCCCCATCAATCTAATGCATCCACCCAGAATCCAGGCAGCATCAAATATCAATTGCATAGCATGAGTCCCACACCAACACACGAGCCACCCCAACTACAACTGGACATGGACCCCTTATCAACGAACCTAAAGGACAAGTCTGGATTTGGGACCCTGTAGTGAGGCTGTGCTGTGCGAGGGGTATGTCTTTCCATACATAGGATAAGAACAACATTAGCATGCATCGAACGCAGCATCGGGTAAAAAAAAATTAGACTATTTTCAATCAACTAGCTTTGTGTCCGCTCGATACACGGGACCAAACCACGTGATTTTTTATTTTGTGAGGTAAGAATAAAACAAATGGGGAGAGATCTCTTTGGGGACCCCTGTCCCCAGATTCAACGCGTTTCCATGTTCTGTGTTGCTGTTGGAAGGATATGAATTGATGATAATCAGCTGTCATTCAATAAATCGATTTCCATTCCACTACTGTGTAGGACTATTTTCCCAGTTTTGGGTCCCGTGATTACCCGCCATAAAGAATGGCAATACGTAATTTACGCTAACGACATAAGGATACCTTCGTCATTATACAATTTTAAGTAGTACTGTACTAATTTAATTACTCCCTCCGTCCGGATTTGTTGGTCCGTTTTGGGGATTTCAACTTTTTTCTCATTACTTTTTACGAACTTTTTCCATACTTTATTCTTTAAATTTTGAAATGGGCAAACATTTTCGGACTTAAAAAAGTATATTTGTGGACCAACAAATCCAGACGGAGGGAGCATTACTTTTTACTACCAGTATATGAGTTACTCTTCGACCAAGAAGGAAGCGAAGAAGACATAAAAGCGGCCAACTTCTGGTTTCTCTTTCTAATTTTGGTTCTTCCCCAAAACTTCATTCTCTCTCTCTCAGTAAAATTTTGGTAGCATTTCCATTTGGTTCTAAACGAAGTGCTTGAGTTCCCTCAACTGGATCTCTCTCTCTCTCTCTGATACATTCCTCCAAGGTAATGTATCTACGCATGCAATTTGCTTTCCTTCCTAGTCTATGCCCAAATTTTATTTCCATTTGTCTTTGGCGAACGAGCTTTCTTTTTCTTTTTTTTTCCGCTGGATCTGGAAGCTTTAGCTTAACTATATGATGATGATCTGAGGATATAAATTATTAAAGCTAGTTTCATGGTTATTTTAAAGGCTAAACTCTTCATATTCTCTTCTTTGTCTCTATATTTTGTGCTAGATTACCTATGTTTAGGCTGCATTTGTGCTCAATTATTGGTTTGATATTTTTGTTTGTCTTTTCTGAAATTTTATTACTTTTACGTTAATTTTTTGGATTCATCAGTTATTATGAAAAAATTGAAAGTAAAAAAAAAAAAAAAAGAGTTTGAAATAGTAGTTGTTTTATTTGTCTTTAACATCGTCTTATCTAGAGTGTTTTAAAATTCGGTCTAATACTTTTGTACTCCTACTTCTGTAATTCCTCTTGTTGATTGGTTGATTCCAACAATTTGGGCGAAAAATTGAACGGAAGATCACTGATGAAAGTATGTAAATAGTACCGGAAAATTAATTTAGGCCAAACGGAACCTTAGTGACTTGTTATTTCTATTTTCTACTGCTTTTTTCCTGGCTGAATTTGGCTATTGGAATAGTATGTTATTTGACTTCGTATAATCAATAATGGGCTAATGTATTCCTTCATTTTTTTTGCCATGATGAATGTCATTCCCAGTCAAATTGGTCATAACCCTCGAAATTATCAACTTTGTGAAGAATCTCATTGAATTCCGGGGATTTTGGGATCTAAAATCAAGTTCTAATTTCAAACACACACACCCCCATTATGCTATACACATAGTTAGCATTTTTCAGTACGTGAAACTGATTTTGTATTGCCATTACTTTCAGAAGATCTTCGATGAGAACAGCAAGTAAATATGTGTGCTTTCCAGTCTTCGGATTTCTCTTCTTGGCCTCTCTGCTACATTTAATCTCAGCTACAGATTATGTTCCAACCAATAAAATTCTCATGAACTGCGGGGGGCCTTCAGAAACTACTGATGCCGACGGCCGAAAATGGTCCTCCGATATAGGCTCAAAGTTTGCATCTGCTGGTGGGAATTCATCCACATCAACTGCTCCTACCCAAGCGCCTTCTGTTCCTGATGTCCCTTACATGACCGCTAGGATTTTCGAATCTCAATACACCTACAGTTTCCCTGTAGCTTCCGGTCGGAAATTTATCCGCTTGTATTTCTATCCTGCTTCATACTTGGGGCTAAATGCCTCAAACGCCATCTTCTCAGTTAGTTCCGGGCCATATACCCTTCTCAAAAACTTTAGTGCTGCCCAAACAACTCAAGCTCTCAACTTTGATTTCCTGGTTAAAGAATATTCTATCAATGTGCCCACCACAACTTTGAACATAACCTTCAAACCTTCTTCCACTGCTCCCAATTCCTATGCCTTTGTAAATGGGATTGAGGTAGTTTCTATGCCTGACATCTATAATACTGCTGATGGGAATGCCTTTATTGTGGGGCAAACTACAGCATTTATTATAGACAACGGCACCGCTCTAGAAAACGTGTACAGGTTGAATGTTGGGGGGCAAGACATTCCTCCCTCTGGTGATACGGGGTTGTTTAGGACCTGGGATGATGATGCACCATACATCTTTGGAGCATCTTTTGGGGTTACCGAAACTACTGATCCAAACATGACAATTCATTATCCTTCAGGCATGCCCTCTTATGTTGCACCAGTTGACGTCTATTCCACTGCTAGATCAATGGGTCCTGATCAGACTATCAACTCGAATTACAATCTAACTTGGATCTTCAAGATCGACTCGGGGTTCTCTTACCTTGTTAGGCTGCATTTCTGTGAGGTCGAACAAGACATATCGAAACTTAATCAAAGGGTATTTGATATCTTCCTCAATAATCAAACTGCTCAGAGTGGGGCAGATGTGGTTGGTTGGGCACACAGCAATGGGGTTCCTGTTTATAAGGATTACGTTGTCTTCGTTCCCACAGGAGCTCCTCAACAAGATCTTTGGCTTGCGCTGCATCCAAACACGGCCTCAAAGCCAGAATACTATAACGCAATCTTGAATGGAGTAGAGATATTCAAAGTAAATGATACTCTTGGAAATCTAGCCGGACCTAATCCAGTTCCAGCTCCACTTGTAGACATAACAGACCCGTCATCGGCTAATCGCCCAGCTACTTCAACTAAGTCAAATACGCGAAAAGCAATCATTGGTGGAAGTGTGGGAGGTGGCATTGCTGCGATCCTTCTTGTTGGCTTGCTTGTTTGTGTTGTTTCTCGTCGTCGTAGGCAGGTGAAGTTCTCAAACCCAAGTGATGGGCCATCTGGGTGGCTCCCTCTTTCATTATATGGAAACTCACACTCTGCGGGCTCCGCAAAGACAAACACCACAGGAAGCTATGCCTCCTCCCACCCTTCAAACCTTTGCCGCCACTTTTCATTTGCTGAGATCAAGGCTGCCACGAGCAATTTCGATGAGGCTCTTCTTCTTGGGGTCGGTGGTTTTGGCAAAGTCTACAAGGGAGAGATCGATGGTGGGACAACGACAGTTGCAATCAAGCGTGGGAACCCCTTGTCTGAGCAAGGTGTGCATGAATTTCAAACAGAAATAGAGATGCTCTCAAAGCTTCGACATCGTCACCTGGTTTCATTGATTGGTTATTGTGAAGAAAACTGTGAAATGATCCTTGTTTATGATTACATGGCTCACGGAACCCTTAGAGAGCACTTGTACAAGACCAATAAATCTCCATTGCCATGGAAACAGAGGCTTGAGATATGCATCGGAGCTGCTCGTGGTTTGCACTATCTCCACACCGGTGCCAAACACACTATTATCCACCGCGATGTTAAGACAACCAACATCCTATTAGACGAGAAATGGGTGGCCAAGGTTTCCGATTTTGGCTTGTCAAAAACAGGTCCTACACTGGATAACACTCACGTCAGCACGGTTGTTAAGGGCAGTTTCGGGTATTTGGATCCAGAGTACTTCCGGAGGCAGCAGTTGACTGAAAAATCCGACGTCTACTCGTTCGGAGTAGTACTCTTCGAGATCTTGTGTGCTCGACCGGCTTTGAACCCCACGCTTCCGAAGGAGCAAGTGAGTTTGGCAGAATGGGCTTTGCATTGCCAGAAGAAGGGCATTCTCGATCAGATCATCGACCCATATCTGAAGAGTAAGATTGCACCAGAGTGTTTCAAAAAGGTTGCGGAGACGGGGATGAAGTGTGTGGGAGATCAGGGGATTGACAGGCCATCGATGGGTGATGTGTTGTGGAATCTGGAGTTTGCTCTCCAATTGCAGGAGGCTGCGGAGGAAAATGGAAAAGGGCTTGGTGGAATGGACATTGAAGAAGGTTCATTTGATAATGTAGCCTGTAAAGGAAAGAAGGATCCAGATGCATCTCCTGGTTTTGATAGTAATGCGACAGATTCAAGGAGCAGTGGGATTACTATGAGCATTGGTGGCCGGAGCTCAGGTAGCGAAGATTCCGAAGGATTGAATCCAAGTGCTGTTTTCTCACAAATTATGAACCCAAAAGGACGTTGAGATTATTTGAAGGCATATTGGTTTCTGGTAAATGGCAATTGTGCTCTTTCAAGTGCTGCTTAACCATCAAGTGAATATATATGTATCTGTTTTCTTTTACTAAATCATTTATTTACTTTTTAATGTAGTTTTGGGATCTTAATATGTTGCCCAAAAACATTATCAAGAAATGACACTAAAGAGTGAAACAGTTGTTGTATTTCTCAAGGAATGTAAACTCTTAATTTTCTTTAATGCAGTTTCCATTAGCCAGAAACAAAAACAGGTATTTTAGGGCCATAGTGACATCAGGAAATCGCATGGAGAATGTTCCCTACTTCACTATGTTGTTTTTATTCAGGTTTCGTGTTGGCAATCGTTTGACGCACATACTCCGTTGCATAGATACTGTCAGAAAATTAATTGACTTGGTCATAAAGGTAAAAATGATGCTTATTCGCAGCGCAAACCAAAAACTATTGGAATAGTCGCGGTTGTTCTTTTCACAAAAATAAGGCAATTGACGAGCTTAGACCATTAGGTGGAGAAGGAAATGTTTTGCCATTACTTGGTCTCCTTCAATTTCTAAATGGTCAAAGAAAGTAGATGAATGGAAACTGAAGCAATGACCATCATGTATCTCATATGGTTGATGCTGGAATAAGGTCTCTCCAATTGTAAGCTTTGATCCGTATAAATGGTGGCGCCACTCTCCTCAATCATAGGGCACAAACGTATACATGATATATGTGTGTAAGTTAGGAGTATCTTTAGGTCCTACACTTGGAGGCTGGAGCACTATGTTGCCGAGGACACTGAACAGTCTGTCAATTGAGGGCATCACCTTGTATGTGTGGTGGTAAACGAGAAGGCCATAAATTTAGTAGTAGAAAACAGAATCAGCTGTGTGTTTATACCCATGTTGTCTACTAATAGGCCAGCCTTCTAATGGGAGGCCACCACAAGCAAATTGACAGTGTCATCAGGAGGGGTGCTTCTTGTATAATGGAGAACTGGCATTTTGAAGGGTTTTTTACTTTTACTTTTTTTGTAGGAAAAAAAAAACATAAAAGAACAAGCGCCAAAAGTGGGTGATTTCTATTTACTGTTGATGAGACTTGTACACTGGACTGGTAGTCTAACAATGCCTCGTCTAATAGATAGAGCCAGACAAAATATGAAGAGAAGAAGAGAACGCAAATGCCGAACAAGTATATACGGAGAGACTTAACCCAAAACTTCTTTCAACTTGAGTTCTGATACCATTGTGATTATCATAACACCAGTGTAAGTTATCAACTGCCCCAAAAGCTGAAGTAGTTAGGAAATGGACCACCAAAGTAGATTTTTCAACAGAATTTAGACAGCAAGAGGCATGAGAGAACGTAGGCAAAAAGCATGGGCACCCGGGTTTAAAAAACCACGGTCAAAGCAGTGCTTAGTTACACAGTGCATCAGTTGTTGCTTCAGTTTATGGACCAATTTGGTGGAGGATCAATATTTTGCAACTGCCTTTAGGCAAGAACCAAAGCCAGAAAAGAAGCTGTTGAATTAACTCCGCAAACAAAAACCTCTCCACATTAAGGATATTATTGCCAAAGATACCCAGGTTTAAGCTCCTGTAATTCTCAAAAAACACTGAACACTTGTGCCGTAATTTACAAACAAAGGCCAAAAGTAAATAATAATCACACCAGAATCACACCAAGGAGAGAATTGACAGTGCCCTGACCATTCATGAATGCGACGGGAAACATGCAACAACTATGCATGAAATGGGTTCACCGAATCTACAATTGCAGTAATCTTCTTCTGTAGCTCCGGTTTGTTGGCTCCAACTAGTTTGTCGACTTGTTGCCCATCTCTAAGGAAGAAGAAGGTTGGAGTGGCTTTGATATCCCATGACGTGCTGAAATCCTGCACCAGTAAACAACAAAGGGTTTCTTTCCTGTACGTAACACTTATGCTACAAATTTGAGAAAATCAGTCCACACAAATTTGATTTTTCGAAAGACAAAGTATCTCATATAACTTCTGCTCAAGTGAGTCAAAACACCAGTTCAAAAAAACAAAAACAAAAAAGTGAGACACAAAACAAAAGTTAAGGTCTTTGAATCAATGAACTCATTGTCAATGTTCTCTTTCATTTTCAAGTATGCAACAAGTTTTTCTTACTTACAGTTAGTTCATCAACATCAACGGTTAGGAACATCAGAGAAGGGTATTTCTCGGAAAGCTCGCAATACAAGGGAGCAATCATTCTGCAGGGACCACACCATGATGCACTGAAATTTGCAACCACCTGTTGAAGAATCAGCTCCAGTTAGGATGAAAACCACGACAGACCTCTTCAAAAGCAAATAAAATCAAATCAAGAATAAAAATACACAAAGAAGCTTATAAATGATAGTAAATCCATGCCTTAAGTTCATGGGGAGAAGGGAGCTCAGTTTTTTTTGAACTTTTACCTTGCAAGAGAATTTGGCCTATGAGGTTTGGGCAAAGCTTATAAATGATAGTAAATCCATGCCTAAAGTTTATGGGGAGAAGGGAGCTCAATTTTTTCTAAACTTTTACCTTGCAAGAGAATTTGGCCTATGAAGGAAACCATCCCTACGAGGGGGAAAGTATGGCCTACAACTCGCCCCCACCCAAAAACCTAACACCTTTTCAAATGATGTAGCAATAGATAGAACTTGATCTATAAGCTGCTTTTCCTTACAGGACAAACCACATTTTAGACAAACTGAAAGTTCATTCAAAGTTTAAACAAAGGACCTCCATCTCAGCAGTTTTCCCAAAACCAGTACTTCTCGCCATTAGATGTCATTACTCATGACACAAAGTACCATTCTCCTCGACCGAAAAAATACAAACACAAGAATTGTATTTCAAAATTACTATGTAGAAAAGGCCAGCAATCTGAATCCTGACATGTATTCTCTCCTAAAGTAGGAATGGCTACAATTATCAAGTTTCCCTACGGAGGTCACTTATTTCTTGTAGTGGTAATACAGTGGCTGAAAGAAGGAATGAAATTGAACATCTCCTTGTGAACTATAGAGATAAAAACACCACCAAAAAACTTTCTTGTCGAACACCGAAGGGTGGCCATAAGATTCGATTTCCAATGAAGAGGGTTTTCGTTGGAAAGTGCCAATGAAATCCAACAGTTGGCATGATAACCGTTCAAGCTCTTCCACCCGTGGATAGAGTAAATAATAAATACAGCTTAATTAGGTGTCACATCATCATCTGTAATGTCAACTCCAGTACCCAAAAGGTTCGCATTGGCTCAATATTGGTAACATTATTCAAAATATTCCAAACTGTATGCAGCAGGTATGAACTCTCCTAACAATACCTTTTCGAGAATATATTGCTCACGTCAGAAAGGGAAATAAACAGGGTTCAATTCCACAGGACAGGACTAAGGAACCATGCTGAGGATATTACCACGCTTATATACTTACCATCTTGCCATCTTTCCTTGCTTGTGACAGCTTCTCATCCCAGCTTTCTTTGGTCGTGATGAGGTGCACATTTCCACCAGCAAACTCGACATGGTGTTCAGATTCATCGTCGTGTTGAGGCTACAAAATATGTCAAATTACAACTTCTATCCCAAACATGTTAAAAGATTAATTAGCTTCTCAGAATGACATCAACTAAATGATGTTTTGTGAGGAGGAAAGTTTTCCCAAGTCCTCCTTTTTATGGGCTCTAGCATGAGTTGGTAATTAACTGTTCTATTGTAATTAGACACAAGTCACTTAAACAAATAATAACCATTCTGCAGATATGAATCCATGTTAGGCAATGTAAAGTTGTAAACAAAAACGGAGGACAAGTTACACAATAAAATGACATAAATTTATAGTCCACGATCTATTTTTTTCAAATTTCCTCTGCAGCATAGTACATATGCAGAAATACCAAACAACTAATGAAATTTTTTTCATCATTCACGAACTTATTTGAGCCACATTTATCAAAACCACACCCAACATCCAACCAATGGAGCTCGTTCCAACTTCAATTGTTAGCCGCTGGGTCAACTAGGTGAACCATTTACAAAATTACAAGAATACAATATGATAACTAGTATATCTATCCCAAGCATGGGTGGTGGAATGTGACCGCTCGCAGAGTTTAGAATACCGACTATCTCATACTACGTCCACACTAAATGCTTAGTTTGAGCCTCATAAGGCTAAATTATCATCGTTTTACTTTTCTTCTGAGGAAGCAAACATTAGACTGACTCGTTTGACTTGAAACTGTCCGGTTACCTTATCACTGGTCATGTGGTTCAGTCCAGTCCACCAACAAAAGTAATCATGATTTTGAACCATGGTTCCACCTCTACTCAAAGTCAACAAAATTCAAGCGAAAACCCACCAGAAACACACTATAACAAAAACTTATTGGGCAGGCGAACCCATATAGTTGTAAATTTTTTAAAAAATTACCACTATATTTATAAGGAAATTTTGAAACTTAGGTAGGGCAGTCGCCCTGGCTAGCCCGCCCTTGCGTCCGTCCTTGCAACCAAGGCTTTTTTTTACTTTCCATATGTCCTCGAAGCGTTATGGAACGATGAAAAATTGAAGCATAAAGAGCATTGAAAAATTGGATGTGTTTTCTGAAGAAAGAAAAACCAGTAAAACAAAATTGAACAGGAAAAAGGAGCAAACACACATAAAAGCACCAAAACAATTGGAAAAAGTTCAACAACCACCACTATACTAGCAATGGGACCGAAGAAAACTGGATGATATACATAAGATGACGACCCACAGCCTTCCATATGTTTAATCACATGTTGTTTGCTTGGGTTTTCTTTCTTTTTTTTCTGCAAATCATAATCCGCAGTTAGTGTTTTAAGAAGATTACCTTAGAGAAGCAAAATCCCATCTTCTTTATTCCGTGGAAGATTGTTATGCTAACCCTAGCTGCAGAAGCCTGAAAATTTAGAGTTAATTAACGAAAATGATGAGATAAACGTTAAATTTTGAATTAGAAAACCAGTACACAACAAATTGCGCCCCGATTATAAGGAAAGACAATGAGTTTACTTGCACTAACTTAGTCCGAAACAATGGAGTGCCTGCACACATCCTTTCCCACGACAAATATCTGTTTCTCAATTCCTATGCATGCATGAAGTGTATCGTTCTTCTCTTAAAACATTTCTACAGACTACAGCTAGCATAGGAAGATATGCAGTGAACATAAATGTAATTTCTCTTAAAACTTTCCGCAGCTACAGTAACACGACCCGAAGAAAATATCTTTAACAATTTAGTACCAAAGGTAATGAACTTTCCAACAGCAAATCGCATATTCTAAATTGAAAGTAAAAACCCAGAAAGCCCATTAAATTTTGTCTAACATATGAACTTTTTCTACTCCAGATATTAAAAAGAAGAAAAAGCGCGAAAGATACACCAATCAATCCATATCTACTCTGGAATCCCAATTAACGAATTTCTTCAATTGAAGTGCAAAAGAGAACCAAATAAAAAGAAAAGATAGGGAAAATTAACCTTGAAATCGAGCGTGTGGGGGATCGATTCGGAATCAGTCGGTCACTCCGCATAAAAGGTTGCAAAGATTCGAGAAATAATGATTCAACCTCTTAGCTTCGCTATGACTTCTTCCACCTCAGATGTGCGCTGTCTGGGCAAGTACTACTACTTGATTGATTTGTTGCTTCCGGATTAGAAAGCGGCCGTACCAGATAGTATTAATTAAAAAGAAAAGCTAAATGACAGAAAACCCCCTTAAACTAAATCACTTTTTCGCTTTGCCGCCTCATTCTCAATACTTAAGGCTTTATTTGGAAGGGTTTTGAAAATAAATTTTTGAGAAGAATTTTTAAGATAGTGTTTGGTTGAGTTTTTGAAAATAGAAATAATGAGTTAATGATTGGAGAGAGATAGAGAGAGAATGAGAATAATGAGGTAATGAGTAGAGAGAGAAATGTAAAAAAAGATTGGATAAAGAGATAATCTTTTTCAAAAAAAATTTTGAAAATGAGGAAAAAAAGAAACCAAACAAAGCCTTACCCACTCAAAATATACGAATCGCAAATGCAGTTGACAATATTAACGTCAGTGGTTTTAGTTTACTTCTTGTTTCCATTTGATTTTATGGGAATCTCATAAAATCAATCCATTTCCATTTGCTACAATCAGCGTACTTATTTTTATGAAATTCCCGAAAAATCAAATGAGAAACAAGTGACCCTCCAAAAAAGATCCTATTATATTCCTAACCTACATGCAATATGTTTATCTCCCTTTCCCTAATAACCGATTAGTTCTTTCCCAACAAAGTCACTCACGATCCTGTAACCCTACCGATTCAACCCCACATTTGGCTTTACCTCAGCATCATTAGTCTATAAAAATCCCGTTTTCTTTTCAACTAGGTGTCTGGGTCAATTTACACGCACTTTGACCACTCATGGGGCTCCATTCTACAACTCACTTGTGAGGAGGCCAACAAAGCTCCACATGAATTGGTCCTCAAAAAGTTGATAGCATCTGAGAGTTTTTAAATCTGAAACCTAAAGCTTCTTATCATTCTTTCGTAACTTTGTATAGGTCAAGTTAACGAAACCTGAAATCTCTACATTAATTTTTTGGCCACTTAAATAATTATCCTCCAACCACCTTCAAATTATAGTTTCATCCTCTTTTGGGAGTTATGTTTCCATCCAGAAATTCAAATAAACCCATTTTTGCCCTTTGTTATATATATATATATATATTATATATATATATATACACACAATAAGGATCCTGTCCGGACTCCTGGAAAATTAAAAAATCCGAACTTTTGATCTGGGCCGTTGGATCGCATCCAACAGCTGATAAAAGAAAAGGCAAACTCGCGGATCCTCAACCGGGTAAAACACCTCTCGCGGGTCAGGATCCGGGTTAAACGAACCCGCGAGTCAAAACACCCCCAACTTTCTCCAGATCTGGAAATTTTTGAAATTTTCGAAGAGAGAGAGAGAGAGAAGAAACGACGAACGAGGAGAATCGAGTGAAGAAATCTTCAATCAATCGAACTAGGGTTTCGACTGGTTCAAGCAATCGAACTAGGGTTTCGATTGAAGAGGGGGGAAATCGACCTAGGGTTTGGATTTCAATTTTCAGGTTTATTTCTCTCTCTCTCTGAAATACCAATGTATATGGATTTCGTTTTAGAATTTAGGGCTTAAGGTTTGGCTTTCGTTTTTGCGTCTATAAATATTGGGCTAGGGTTTGGATTTCAGAATGTGCATCAAAGGAATAATAAAGAGTGTCAAGTCTTCCCTAAAGTTCACCCTTTTTTTGTAAATGAAGCTATGTAAAATGATCTGAGTGTGTTTGATATGTTTGGAGACCCTCTTTGTTTGATGCAAGAATTGACCGTACACCACTATTCTCTTTTTGTGATCACAAGAATTGACCAAACTAGGGTCTCTTTTGTGATAAGCTGATTGATTCTATAATTTTTACTGTTGACCTGATCAGCCAACACATGATGCTATTTTATAGTATAAATTTCAGAACTTATAAGTTGGGTTGAGATTATGAATTTGGAGGAATTTATGAAGAAATAGAGAAATATGTTGAGTTTTGTACCTTCCTAGTGACAATATGTTGAATTCTATGTTGGTTTTTGATCTTTTACTGCCTTGTTTATCCCGGTGATGTTTCTTTATTATTGGAGTAATATAAATGAACTCAAGGTCAGATTCCTTAATTAGCACAATCTGCAGTTGTTGTCTTACTTTTTGATCTTTTACTTTAAACACTTGCATTCTGCATATCAAAAATTGCATTTTGCAGTGATTGGTTGTGAGCACAGTCATGTCGAGTTCAAGCAACATCAGCATTCAAACTCGTTACCCTCGATTTCGAAACGAGAAATGTCAGTGTCGCTTGAGAGCTACTGTGTACATTTCAGAATCTGAGAAGAATCCTGGAAGGCTATACTACGGGTGTCCAAAGGAGAAGGACAAAGGAAATGTAAATTTTGGGATTGGTGTAATCCAATTGGGTATGACCAACCCAACACAGATGTGGCACCAAAGGTGGAATCAGTCAAAAATTCCGATGCTCGTGTTGAAGTCATTGAAGTGAAAGTGGATAATCTGAAACACATAGTGAATATCATGGTGGTGTTCTGTGTTCTAGCGTTGGTAGTGTCATTCATTGCACTTCTTAAAGTGAGGGTATGACTGTATTACGCCAATATGTAGAATTGGGAATTGTTGATTCCTAAGTATTTTGTAATCTTTAAGTACTTTGTAACTTTAGTTGTAACTCGGAGGATTAGAATTGATGCTCTTACCCTGGTTATGAAATGCCTTAGTTGGGGGTAATATCCTTCATATATCTCCACTCTCTGATGTTTTAGACATGATTTTATCGTCATTGGGAATATCCATAGTTGTCTTTGTGATATGAACTCATAGATATTTCCAAGTTTGTCTAGGCAATTGAGTGCTCAAACTGAAAAGCAACCTCAATAGATATTTGGAGGTTGCATAATGTAGGTACCATTTCAATCCAACTCATAGATATTTGGAGTTAAAATGGCACCTTCATTGCCTCATACACAAGGCCATCACCATTCTCTTGGCAGTTGGGTGCTTCTACTTCCCTTTTGACATATCACATTTTGTTAAGTTCTCAACTATGGCAGCTATTGCTCTACTCCATTAAAGTTGACTTTCCCAACAAGCCTTTTGCTTTTTCAGAAATTTGAAAATAATAAATACGTAAATAAAACTTGTAGAACCTTGTGGAAATCTTTACTTCACCACTCAATTGAGTCAATCTGAAAGTGCTCTTATTGCAACTTTCTTTTCAATGATGGCCTTGTGTATGAGGCAAAATAGTGCATGTGATGGTTCCAAACTTCCAACCAATTCATCTGCAATTCACCCTTCCAGTCATACAGAAACAAATCAGTAGCCACAACCCTTCCAGTGACAAATTCTTAAAACATTACATAAACAAAAAACCACTACCAGTGACAAACATTACAGTGACAAATTCAGAAACTGGATACATATGCAGTTCTTGGATACAGATGCCTATCACCACCAGTACACAATAAGTTCCAGTGATAATGTTACAGAAAATCTAACATTATTACAGATGCAGTTCTTGAACAAAACAGAAAATGTTCCAGTGACCACAACCCTTCCAGTGACAAAATCCAGTTACAAATTCCAGTGACCAAAACCCTTGCAATTACAAATTCCATTGAAATTAAACCTTCCAGTGACAAGTTCCAGTGACCTAACCATCTTGAAACATGAATATCTCATCATATAAAAGGAAAAATAAAGTACAAGAACTAAGAAAATTGCAATAAGGATCACAAAATTAAAAACACTTACAATCATCGTCAATGTCCTCCTCCTCATCGTCCTCATCCCCTCATCCTCAACATTCAATCTACCACTTTGTGAAGACCTAAGGAAACAAAGACATGAATTATAATTTAAACAACTATGCTTCCAATTAAATGAACATATTTAGATGGTTGCACGTACATTCCAAGAAGTACTGGACAGTTTCTCTTGTCATGCGACGCTCCCACTACCCCACAATCATTGCATTTCATAGGCTTCTTGATAGCCTTCTTTTTTCCTCCCTTAAGCCGTTTACCACAACCCTTTGTCCTAACCGAAATGGTTCTTTGAGGAGTGTAAATTTGTTGAGACGAATTAGCAGATGAACCAATTTCCATATCTTCTACACACTGCATTCTAACAACCGAAAAAGATAAATAACTATAATTCCTACACACAATTATGAGATGTATGATAATAAAAATGCAAGTAAAAAGTTACCCTCACTGCTTGAATTCCTGCATACAGTACCAGTTTCCCTACAAGTTCAGTTACTCAAATTGGTTCCTGCAAACAAGCAGCAAATCTTTTAAGAAGTGGCCAACCCCTTGTATTGACTGGTATATTAAACCGGTTCATGTATTGTGATAAAAAAAATAGTAAAAATAATTTCAGCCCATTGATTACAAAAACCCTAACCCTAGATCTTGAAAAAACCGATTACGTGTACCTAAAAAAGTTCTGATTTTGTAAGTCCAGGAGTCCGGATACATGTATACATATACATTGATATTTCAGAGAGAGAGAGAGAGAGAGTGTGAGAGAGAGAGAGAAATAAACCTGAAAATAAAAATCCAAACCCTAGGTCGATTTTCCCCCTCTTCGATCGAAACCCTAGTTCGATTGCTTGAACCAGTCGAAACCCTAGTTCGATTGATTAAAGATTTCTTCACTTGATTCTCTTTATTCGTCGTTTCTTCTCTCTCTCTTCGAAAATTTCAAAAATTTCCAGATCTGGAGAAAGTTGGGCGTATTGGGGGTGTTTTGACCCGCGGGTTCGTTTAACCCGGATCTTGACCCGCGAGAGGTGTTTTACCCGGTTGAGGATCCGCGAGTTTGCCTTTTCTTTTATCAGCTGTTGGATGCGATCCAACGGCCCAGATCAAAAGTTCAGATTTTTTTATATATACACTTCCAGTCCGGACGTCTGGACTGGAATAAAATTCGGACCACTGTTTTTTCGTCACTTTCCGGACAAAATCTCGACGATCCGAACTGTTAGATGTGTTTAAAACGTGTTTCTAAGGTCCAACGTGAGGATTCGTTAAAAAAAAACACTCGGAAGGGGTTGATCGGAGCAGTTTTTGTGAAAAACGCTATATATTTTTAACAAAAACTGCTCCGATCAACCTCTTTCGAGTGTTTTTTTTTTGAAGCCGGGAATAGTGGACCGCTTTCAATACTTGGGATGAAAACATAAAGAAAAGTATTTGCCTGTAGGGTAAAAATTTATGTTTTCATCCCAAATTTCTTTGCCGGTAGGGCAAAGATTTTTCTTTATTTTTTCATCCAAAATTCTTTATATTTTCATCCTAAAATTCTTTGCTATGTATCCAAAAAATCTTTACCCTATAGGCAAAGAATTTTTTGATACATAAAAGTTATTTTTATGTTTCCATCCAAAATTCTTTATGTTTTCATCCCAACCCAAATTTCTTTGCCTATAGGGTAAAGATTTTGGGGATGAAAACACAAATGATTTCTGCCGTAGTTCTTTATGTTTTCATCAAAAAATTATTAATCCAGGAATCATGGTTAAAATTTTTAAGAGAGCCGCATGCGCGGGCCAAATTCATAAAGGGAAGTGAAATAAATTTTTTACCATGACCTTAAATACACCCCAACAATCATGTTTCATTTATTTTTTACGATGTTTCTTTTGTTTTTTTACCATCTTTGCTTTTTATTTTTTATCAGAACCTTATGTGATGATTTTTTTTTCTATAAGAGAGCCGCTGCGCGGGCATACATAGGTAAGCATTATCTACAAGGAGAATGTACATACTCCTCATCTATATAGGCCCGCGCAGCAGCTATGTTATCCAAGAATTTTTGCCACGAACATTAAGGCTTCCTTGTTTACCATGACATTTTTTTTACTGTGATTCAAGATATTAATTTAATAATTATTACCTTGTTTCACAAGTTATTAAGTGTTTTTTTACCATAAAACTGGGATTTGTTTTGATATTTTTACCATGATTTTTGATCATTTTTTTTATTTTTAACATGAAATGTAGATTATGTGGTGGATATGTTATTCCATGGTTCAAGTTTTTAATTGAACAATTATTACCATGTTTACAAGTGATTAATTTTTTTTTTTACCATAAAAACAGTGATATGTGATCACAGGACTATAATTTGAAAAATATCATACCTAATTTTGAATCTCTACCATTTTGAATATTCCTTGATTTTAGGAAAGAGAATCATTCACCATTTTAAAAAATTTCTTAATTTTAGGCAAGAGTATCAAATAAAATATTGGCAATCCCTAAAAAGAAGTAACTAATATTCATTTAAAAAAGAAGTAACTATTTTCAGAAGTCTTTATTTTTTGGTTATATATATATATTATATAATCAAGAGAGGGTAATAATGGTAAATCACATTAAAAGAGGATGAAAACATAACCCGGTAAAGTAAGGGGGATGAAAATCTATTTGGTGTCCAAAAAGTGGATGAATATTTAATTACCACTTAATTTTTTGCCTAGTAATCTTCTTGAATTAATATTTTTTCTTTATTTAAAAAATTATATTTGCTATGTTATAGTAATTTTTTTTTTACAAATTACTGGTTCGTCTCAACAAGAGGAATAAAAATACCAAAATATGGACCGAATAAAAAAAATATGAGTAAAAACACATATAATCCAAAAAAATCAAATTTCTCGCTTGTGGTGAACATGTGATGGCGATAAATGAGTTTACAATTGGGTTGAGTGTTGTTAGCTTATCTGAGGGTTGAAAGCATCCTAGGTTATAGAAGATGGAAGATAGTAACGCCTCGTTTGGATGCCGGAGATGATTTGGGTGGATTTGTAATGAGGACAGATTAGATGGTGGATTTGTAATGAGGGTGGCCCCACCTCCTAAGAAGGGTGGATTAGTATGTAAGATGTTTGGATGATTTTTTGAGAAAGGGAATTTAGAGGGTGGATATGATGGGATAAATTGTAAAAATACATTATTGTCCCCATTTTGTTTGTGTAATGAAAAAATTGAATAAGTAAAAAAGTACAAATGTTGACACCTTATTTTTTTTATTATAAATATTTTATTGCTGAAAAATAAATAAAAATTTATATTATGTGAAAACAATTTTGTTGTTTAAAAAAAGTAGAAAACAAAAACAAAAGTTAATTTTATTTCCCAATCCACTTCCCAAAGTAAATAGAGAGAGAGAGTAGTACAGGGTTATCAAAGAAAAAACAAAAAGAGTAGTACAGTATTCATCTTCCCCATTTGGTGGCTAATATTCCCAAAAGAAGAAAAACAGAGGTTGAGAGAGAGACTTTCATGGGTGGTTCTCATCAAACGCGACCAGCTACTCCCCTCTTGGTTCTCCTCCAACGTCGTCGAGTTCAGAGCCTCTGACCCCGTCCACTGCCCAATTTACTGTAAGTGGGTTTCAAGAAATTTTCACATCAGGTACTCTCTATCTCTCTCCAAATTGGAGGGGTAAAACGGGAATGAAAAACGGCCAATCCGCCCTCGTTACCTAACGATAGGGTCAGGGCTGTCGTTGGCAAATCCGGGTGAAGCCGGATTTGCACTCCAAACAGTGAAAATAGTTGGGTGGAGTTGGGGAGACATTTGCATCCAAACACCGGACTACGGTGGGCCCGGGATTACATATCCGGGCGGTTCTCAAATCCGGGTGCCTAAGGCGGGATCCAAACAGGGTGTAAAGGAAGCAAGTGATTCTTGAAGCAGCGGTGATGACGTCTAAAGGGTATTTTGGTTAGGAAATTGCATTTAAGGGGGTAAAGTGCAAGAATCACAAACAGATTGGTAACGGAAGATGTGGATGTGTTGGGTGGTAGTGCCATTAACACTGTTTAACCTCTTGTTGGTAACCTCACTTATATATTAAATAAGAGAATTGATATTGACACTTAGATTTGGTTCTCCAATGAATTTTATCAAAATTTGATAAAATTAAGCCCTTGATTTTATTCATTGGTGAAGAGATTTGATAAAATCTCACATTTTTTGAAGAACAACCCCTTACTAAATTATTAATGACATGGATTCATAATATATTGACACTCCCCCAAGTGTTAATAGCATGAGTTCATATTGACACTTTCTTTTTTGGAGTGTTAATAACACTTTGAGGAATGCCAATAACAATACTACTCTTTAATTAGTTTAATAACACTACTCCAGTTATTACTCCAGTACTTACTACTTCCTAGGGCAATGACCATAACGTTGTTCGTATTTTTGTTTTGGGAGTAACTAAACCTCCTTAGACTATGACTTGGTTCCAAGTGGCACACCTAAAGTTGAACTCAGACACTTAACCCCTTTAAAGTTCTTAATTAGATTTTTGCACTCAACACAGGGGCGGCTCCAGGATTTTTATTCAGCTGACAAAAATACATACCGTATTTATGATGAAAAATTGTATGCAACGAAGTTATCTGATTCCCTTCAATTTTGTAGTGTTTCCACATTGAACCTAATGTCAAGCAACCACTATCCTTTAATGTTTATTATATGTGGACTCTCATAATTGGACTAGGCTTGTTTTGTTCTGTTAGGGCTGTAACAATTTGGTTCAAATTTTGTTCGAAACATTTATTTTAACCTCACATGAGTAACCTAGCGTTGACAATACCAAATCTTACTCTCTTCAAACACAGAGAAAAAACCAATTGAATAATATTGAATCCCACAATTCTTTTAAAATTATTTACCGGATAAGCTCCCTTAGCTCCCAAACTGAACTGTGATTAGCTATTTTTTTTAAACGAAAGTGATTAGCTCAATTGTTGTTTACTGGGTAATTAATTCTTAATAATCCAATTATCATTTCAAGTCAACCTCACGGCGGATCAAAAAGAAAAAAGAAGTCAACCTTACGGACATCCCAACATAAACTGATGGCAGGGTAAGATAAACAAGAGGTCTCTTTCTTTGAGACAACTAGTTCATATTAAATTCTCTTCTGTTTAATTTATACACTTGTAGACTGTTTTTTTTAGTATTTTTTGGTGCAAAAAGTATTAGGAACATTAAAAGCAAAACTTCGGATATTTTTGTGTTCGGGGCCGTTTGATGTATGTGGCTTCTTCGTGTGCATTGAATAGCTCTAGACATATGTGGGTGGTTTAAAGCTTGGAAGTGCTACTATGCTACACACACAACCATCAAACCACAGCTCAAACCGTAATCCTCTCACATGCACGTGGAACCTACACATAGGGATATGGGGTCCACATAGAGTGAGACTTACATGCATGTGAGAGTTGTGATTGGAGTTGCGGTTAGTGGTTGCATACCTATAACAATACTTCTCTTTGAAGTTGTTTTCCTGGCATTGCTTTTTTGCTGGCTCTATTGTATTAGTTGGACCGGGGCATTGAGAGAAGACGGTGATTTGTTGCCCGTGACATTTCTTTTGATTTGGCAAAACAACTATATGTAAGGACGGATAATTGGAGGAACAATTATGCAAGGATTAACAATTAATATAAGCTTAACCTCATCATAACTGCTGGGTTTGGATTTGTTTTGAAAAGAAAATTTTAAGAAGAATTTTTTAGATAGTGTTTGGTTGGATTTTTTGTAATGAGAATAATGAGGTAATGATTGGAGACCAATAGAGAGAAAAATGAGTGGAAAGAAAAATGTAAGTAATGATTAGAAAAATAAAGAATCTTTAAAAATAAAATTTTGAAAATGGGAAGAAAAGGAAATTGAACAAATCAAGTACTAGTACTACCTAGGGATGGCCACGTTGACTACTAGCATGGGCCTTTGCCAACCAATGGAAGCTTGAGAAGACAAGCTTTGAAGTTTGGCATGGGTTTACCTTACCCACTCGATTGAACTAGCATATGGAGTATTAAAATAGGCAAATTGCAGCTGGCTTGATTCGTTTCTCACTAGGCTCCGTTTGTTTCGGGCGGAAAATATTTTCTGGGAAAACATATTCCGGTGTTTGGTACGACGGAAAAGTAAAGTCAACGGAAAACATTTTCCTAAGACAATGGAAAATGAGCCATTTGGGCAGGAAAATGATTTCCAGATTTTAAGCCCGGAAAACATTTTCTTGAGCTCTCACTCGACCACATCTCAGTCCCGATCGTTCACTTCCTGAGCTCCACTTCCTTCAATCGCCTCTCTCTCTCTCTCTGTCGTCTCTCTCTCTCAGCCCCAATGGTTCAGCAGATCCTCCGAGATGTACGAATGCCATGATTTCCCTTCATCACCCTCTTGCTGCGGCGGCTCCTGTAGTTGAAGATTTGGTGATTGCGCTTGTTCAGGAGAAGGATTCAGTGAACCAGAGGCGTCCCCCATTATACCAACTGCCTCTCTCTCTCTCTCTCTATATATATATATATATATAATTGTTTGTGTATATCAATTTATATATCCATTTACAGACAAAATTGTATACGTATCAGTGATAAATTGTGCATCTGATATTGAGGAGATCTGATTCTCATTACCCATCTTTGTTCCACTATGTTTTGCACACTTCAATTCATGATGTATGCTTCTGAAATGAGATTTGAGTGATTTGAAATACTTTGATTATGCCGGGATTGTTTATTTCAGATGGATGATTTGTTTTCTTCGCTAGTGTAGGATATAATCATATGTGGTCATTTTATCAAATTAGTGGTTTTCCTTGTCAACCAAACGATAGAAAATGTTTTCTAGAAAATGTTTTCATCTCACAATCAAACACCAGAAAATATTTTATTTTCTAGAAAATGGTTTCCATGGAAAAGATTTTCTAGAAAATGGTTTCCGCCCGAAACAAACGGAGCCTAAACTAACTTCAAGAAGAAGACATCATCAATTGACTACCTAAACTCACACGACCCATTTTTCTTGTATTCTTTCCGTCAAAAAGTAAGAGATTTCAGGTTGATCCTCCGTCAATTAGCCAAGGTGCATGGGAGCCGTTAAAAATATGAATTGCTCAACCCTACCAATGCTATATGGCAGGTAGAACACATCCATACAAATTAACCTGACTTTTTTGGGGACTCAACTTGCATTTTCTCACAAGAAAGTGATTTTTCCCCCTAAGACCGGCCACTTAACTCACCAGACTTATAGCCTTTACACTGCATTCACAACCTTCATCTCCCACGTCACCGATTTCGAAGTTGAGGTCTGGGGTTTGTGATCAATCTCCAATAACTAGAGCACTTTCAGAGCTTTGCCTCTCCACATGCAACTGATGCAAGTTGTCCAGAACAATTGACACATGATAAGTGACGGCTTCAGGAATTTTTCTAAGGGTGTTAAAAAATTAGATCCATTAACCAAGTTCCACCAACATTGAGTATAGGATTGGTCGTGGAAGGGATTTGGGGTTTGACGGAAAGTGTAACAATGTGTTTGGAAGTTCCGAAAAATAGAATAAAGCAGTGAAATGGGAAATTGTGTTGTTTATTTAAGAAAAAGGAAAACAATTACAATGAATTGTAAGAGAGGAGAAATAAAGAAAGGGTCTTGCTGAGTGTGCCCAATGGACACACAATAAGCATACAAACAAACAAAGAAAACACATACTCCAATACACCTTTTACACTTTTCAATACACTTTTACATATTCTAATACACTTTTCACCGATTTCAATACACTTTTTCAACATTAACGTATGCCTATAGAGACAAACACTCACATGATGAATTTCCGAATTGCCAAAAAAAGAAAGAAAAAAACACTCACCTGAAGGTACGACGCAATGCGTTTTGAACACGATGAAAATAAAAATTATCCTTCTCTACTTTTTGATCTCGCTGCCAACAAAGCCGACTTCTCCGAGAAGTCGTTTTTCGAAAGAAATTGAAAGAGAGATCATCTAACTGATTACGGTAGCAGAATAATGCAAATGAGATTTTCAATCAAATTCCATTTTTTTATACCGGCAACCACCAATTAACCAATACAATTCTATTCATTCAACAACCAAACCAAAAAAGTAAAATGATTAGTTTGCCACTTGATTTTATCTTGATAAAATCAAGATTTGTATCAAACTATACAAAATCTCAAATTTTATCAAACTTCTTCCTCACTTGATTTTATCAAATCTTAATTTTATCTTGATAAATTCAAGTGGCAAAAGTCATCTTCAATCCCAGTGGAAGGCATTCAAAGTACTCTTTGGTAGCTTCATCACCATTCTTTGGTGCATGTAGCTCCTCGTGCCTAAAGGCAAACCAAAATAAAATCCGACGAAACATGAACACGCTATCTGTCCTTACCATCGGCCTCTTTCACCATTAAATTGCACTTCTACCCAGGTTTGTTTTTCATATGTACTCATTAACCAAATTCATAATATTAAGGCCCTGTTTGGCTGGGGGGAAAGGCACCCTGATAAGTTTTCACCCCTCATTTTGGAGGGGTCCACGTTTTTCCCCTTGTTTGGCAAACCAAACTTGTCCCTGATAAGTCTTCCCCCCCTCTTCGTTTTCACGCTGGGGAGCTCTTCTCCCGGATAATTTTTGGGCTGCCCTCACCCTGCCCAAAAGTTATCCGGGTGTAGAAGGGGAGGATTTTGACAAAAAGAGCCCTCCTTATCCCTCCTTCCTCAACCCCCCATACCTA